>JABASI010000023.1:0-77800 GCA_019776505.1 Tomocerus nigrus | reverse complement strand
AAATTTTAATGTGTAAATTGTGTGCTTTTTCAGGACATTAGATTTTGTTAATCTTATGACATACGATTTTCACATGTATTCGTGGTACACCCCGTTGACTGGAGCCAATTCTCCCCTGTTCAATACGTCATCAGAGTTTGGATTCTTGGCAACTTTAAATACAGCTTGGGCAGCTAACTATTGGTATCAAAATGGAATGCCAGCCCATAAAATTAATGTCGGAATACCAACTTATGGACGCTCTTACACGTAATCTAAAATCATGCATAATATATACCTACAGAAATTTTAACAAAACACCCTAATTATTTCATGTTGAGATATTTTACATAAAACGTCTTATTTATGAATTTTATTGTTATCTTAGGTTGATTGACAAACGAAGCCATGATTTCTACTCGTTGGCAGCTGATGTGGGGACTGTAGGCAAGGGAGGCTATGCTCCTTACGTTGAAACATGTAAATTCATGGAAAGAAACGGTACCCAGCTTGTATTCAACAATGAGGCAGAAGTTCCTTATACATTTGCTGACAAAGAGTGGATTTCATTTGAAAATGAGCAGAGTGCCAAACTAAAAGTAAGCCATTTCCTACATGGAAAGCCTGACAAAATCCAACTTTATGCATCTTACATGACAAAACTAATTATGTATGTGTGGATTCAATTAGGCTAATTGGATAAAGGAAAATCTCTTCGGGGGTATTATGGTTTGGTGTCTTGTAAGTTTTCTTTTCCCATGGGACATACAAATGAATTTGAATTGCATGTAAAATTGTATGTAAATAATTAACATAATCATATGTATTTCTTTTTCTAACAGAACAATGATGATGCCTACAAACAATGCAATACGAGTGCAACTGCATTTCCCATCACAAGGGCTGCAAAGACACAATTTTTCTCATCCGAACCGGTAACTTAATGAATGGAAATAGTTAAACGAATATTGTTGTAAAATATATTTATTGCTGAACTATTGAATAATTTCATCTGTAAGTATTGCTTATTGTAACTTTAAGAAACAGCTACTGATTTAAGTTAAAAAATAACATAAAGTAACAAACTGCGCTATTAGTGGATGTATCATTCAACCAATTGAACTTATTTTAACTGTAGTAATAAGTTACATAATTATTTTTAATATTATAAACCCTACTTACGTATCGGTATCTAGTACTAATCGTACGAAATCGTTATTTTATATATTAGGTATATATGTATGTTAAATAAAGTGAACTTTTTTGACCAGGTAAATAATTGGAGATAAAACCTTTAGGAAAAGTGTCATTCATTTCATTAGTTTCACAAAATAATTCATAAACGTAAAACCATTTAGTTTGACTATGCTTACCATTTGCTACTTAACTCAAAGCTTTCTGCAATTTTATTAAGCTAACTCACTCTATCTACCGTATTTAGCACAGGTATAGGTTGGCATTTTTCAACCGGATACCCTTAGGGCATTTTAGCTGGATGCCCGAAATTCATTAACACCTCATCATCCAGATACACAAAAAGTTGCATTTTGCATTCTAACGGAGGTAAATAAAATAACTGAAAATTTTTTAATTTACGCCGACAAAAATTTCAGTAGATACATTTACTAGAACGCATTAAGGGGATCAATAAAACTTCTCGAAGGAACAGAATGCATCTGCATAGTGCATATAATTACTAAAATAGTAAAGAAATTCATAGTATATTGTTTATTTGATGTAATTAAGTGTTGCAAGGCAGGATAATATCAATATAGTGCTGTTTTTACCAAAAACATTTATGGCTATAAATAAAAAATAAGACTTCACCATCGCTATTATAGAATAACAAACACCCACTGTCAAAAACAATCCACACATTCACCCACATGCATTCAAATATTATTTTCTCTTCCTAAACTAAAATACAAAATAATCCATTAAACAATAATAATTTCACTACAATTTTAAACAATGAGTTTTAGTAATTCTAGCTAGATGAAGATGTTTATATTTGAGATATATTAAAATTTATATTTATTAGATTATAGAATAGTTTTGTAGGTATAGTCTTCTTGTACCTGAATATCTTAGCATAAAATATTATGCGCATAATGCGTAATGCAATGTACACGTTAGTACAACATGAATACTTTAGGTAATGTCTTAAATAATTAGTATTGTAGTTTTAGAGACTGCAGGCATATCGCGGTAGTTACTTTAAGAAAAGAATACATTTTTGTTAACAGCTCTGCCCACTTGCCTAATTTTCTACGAAAAGACATGTAATAATTGTTTTAGACGTATATTAGCCTGTAGCAAAGAAGTACCTTAAGTATTTTGAGCTAAGAAGTGTTTAGAATCTAAAATAGATTTTACATGTATCTGTATAAATTAGAATGATACAGGTATTCAATTCATGAATATAGAACATAATATTTTTCATTTGACCAGGCTTAATTAGTTCAATAAAATGCATAGAGTTTTATCAGTTATTCCATGACTTGACTTGTGAACATGTCTTGCAACGCTTGCAACTTGAAGGCAAAGCTGTGTGGGGGGCACTACAGACACATCATTGCATTTCTCATTACTAAATTCTGTTTCTATAAGAAATAAGAAGATAAATCATTATTTGTCAAACTGATCTACAGCTACACCTTATTATGATCATGTCCACCACCACAATATTCTCACACACCAACCACACTCGTCATTTCATTATCAGTTAATATACTTCGAGAAAATAAAAAAGTAGACACTCTATCATTAATTTTTTGTATATTTGTATACCGAAAATTCTGCGGAAAAAGGTTAGTGTACGGGCAGTTTTATGTAACGTAATACTCTAGATACTTTTATCGTTTATTTATAAATATTTTAGTTCATATGGAAAATTATTCGATTTGGGGATCAGTTTATTTGTTATTACGTAACCCGTATTAAGTAGTTACGTCAGAAAGAATTAAATTGAAAGATATAATGAGCAGTTGATCTATCAATATTGCTATTTTCTGACTTAGACCTTATACCAAGCTTGCTGTAAACGTGTGAATGTGACTCATTTCAACTTTACCTCTAACCTCTAAGTGACGGTCTGTCTGTATACAATTCCCTTCCCAGTATACATTTTATTGATAACTGTTACATATAATATTTAGACAGACTGATATTTAAGAAAAAGACTGCAGAATTTAACAGTTTGCAGAAATATGTGTAAATAGATAGGAAGCAGTTAGCTAGGTACTCGAGTAATTTTTGACGTAGCAGTCAGGTTATAATAATAATAATAATAATAATATTATATTTGGTTTAACTGAGGTTTACTCTTACTCTTAGGGTAGGCTATAGTATTTGTATAGGAATGGAGTTTTGACGATTTAAACAAGCTTCTTGGTTATTGGGTCTTCATTTAGCACTATTTTTAACTTAATCTTCTTATATTGTGGTCAATTGATCGAAGGTACTAATCCACTTATCCACTGCACATCTACATTTGGCCATTTTGTTTGCATGCACGTCAAAATCATGTTATCGTCCGAAAGACATCTCAGATCTGATTCCAGCAGTATTGCATTGCCTTCCTGGTACCTGATTTAATAGAAAGTTAATATTTAGTTGGTGTAAAACCACTAATTTTATAAACGCATAAATTCGAGAGCCGAATGTTGAACCATCAAACCTACCTGACTTTTCGAGTGGAAGACGACCGAGGGAGTCCATTGTAATGATATAATGTAAAAGTATCCGGCCCGCCGAATTTTTCGTTTGGGAAGAATTCATCCATAAAATCATTTAACAAAATAACGCCCAAAGTTTCAGGGTCCAACTTCCTCTTCATTATTTCAACACTAATAAATATTCATTTCCATTAATAGGAATTACGAAGATATTTAAATTGACATTGAATCATAAGGGGTCAAATATTTAATTTAACAATTTTTGACTTACTATTCAGAATCAGCAAATAAACCTAAGGTACGCATAACATCTTCAAGTAATAATGAAGCTATAAAATTGTTCCCTTCAGGATCGTAAGTATGGAACACACGCCGTGCTATCTCCCCTTGTGTTTCTGGACTAACCAAGTTCATATTTGTTGAAAATAACACTACAAGCACAAAACGATTTAAATTAATAGAATTTTAGTCCTGATTTGTTTGTATTTAACAGTTTCTCTGATTTTATGTCCAAATTGGAACCTACCAGTCAAATGAGTTTCACTGCCCACAACCCAGACAGGAAATTTAGGATTTTTGAGAAATGAACCAACTTCGCAGTACCGCAGTCTTTCTAGTAGAGTCAGAAACCCTACTTCTCCTTGTTGCTCTATTCCGCGTAATTCTATATACAAAAATACATTATGAGTAAAATGCATGAATAATTAATTTTACAGCTTTTTAAATTAATGTTTTACTTAAGCCGCCAACGTCTTGATCGTTGTCCCAGACATAACCAACTCCTCTACCGGTAAGCATAAGATTGATCAAGCTCTGACTACCATGTCCATGAACGGGATCTATTAACTCGTTTGCCTCAGACATCTCATGAACTAATTTAGCTACCCCCTGCAACAAAAGAAAATTCAGGATTAAAGCACCGCTACAACAAAGCAAATTGGGAAACAAATCGATTCAATGATTTCAAGAGACGGTATTCATTAACAAGTAAACACTACTGTTTAGTAAACAGTATTTACCTTTGATAATATTACAGAATATAGAAATTGCAGAATTCCATAATAACCCTTGAGTGCTTCAATTTTTTCTCTAAGAACACTTTCAACTTGTGAAATATTTTCAAGCCTCAGCAGTCTCAAATTACGATGAAATATCTCCTCCTCAGATCTTCTTTTATCAACAATGCTCGGAGGAGGTGTAATGGAATCCGACTCCGACTCACAAGAAATTCTTCTAGATAGAGGCTCATTCAGAAACACTAAACAGTAAGGACTACTGTTAATTGATACAGGGCAGTTCATTTCGACGTTCGTTGGCGCTGGTTCACTAGTTCCACTTTGTTGATGAGACTGTGATAATTGCTGTTGTAAAACTTGCAATTTTGAAGAGCTAGAGGTGGTAGGAGTGTTGCTGGGCTTAATATCATCGGCAGTTGCAGCTTGATGCAAAATTTCAGTTAGAGCTTGGCACAAAAATACATCCGTCCGTTCAGTTGGCAGCTAAAATAAGCACAATAATATTCTTAATGAGAATTTTCTTGAAATTAGTACTATAATTTTAGTTCTAGCAAAATCATCTCAGGTAATAGCATTTTACAAGTCACGCCTTGATATAACCTCAAATCCAGTCTCAACGTAGTCTGAATTGAGTTATGAGAATAAACCCCACCCCACAAATTGCACTAATATAGCCGGCCATGGGGGTTTTCCATTTCCCACTTTCCTTGTCGCCATCAACTAACGGCTTTTAACAGCGGTCAGTATCCCAGGCATAAAAGAAAGCAGGAAAATTAACACACGTGTTATTTGCTTTTACCCCACTCTCGAATTACCGAGATGCCCGTCTAGGGCATTAAACGACCCTTGTCTCAGACCTTCCCGAGGGCAAAATAAGTAAACTTATTTTTGTGGCCCCCTATTTGTAGGCGTGAAACTGGAAACATGAGTTTAGTATCAAGATCAAGTCATTGCTAATGTCATCATTTATATTACACCACTGTTAGTTTTTAAATCCAACCCACTGTTAAGTTGTTAATTCAAACTTACGTGTCTCCAGAGATTGTCTTGTAATACGCTGTGATCATTAATAATAAACTTAAGCATGAAAGCTTGGACAGGTGCAATTACGGCACACGGCCCTCCTTCCCCCTGTACTAGAGCGGTGGGTTCGTCTGAACTATACATAAATCCTAATGAAAAGAAATAATTTATTAGAGAAACTATCTTTAACAAAAGTAGCAAAAATTAAATATGAAAAATGTGGAATTTTTTACAAACCTTGAGACCATCTATGAAATACATCATCTTTAATTTGCGGACCCCATAAAACTTTCCTAATTTCTTGAATGTCAGCAGATACCGAGGAATCCATAGCCATGATGAGCTAATTTTTCTAATAGATATGTTGTGTTGTAACAGGCAGTTGAAATATTATTGCTATAATAATTGTCTTTACTTTGTCAAGGCCAGGAATACGAATACGAGACAGCGTCCAGACAATCACTATTAAATGTGACGTCTGCAAAAAGGCCAGTCCAAGGAAAACAGACGTATTTAACTTGTTCGTGTGGACTGAAATGGCAGTGAAGAATCAATGTTGATGTGTACTTTAGTTACGAATTGACAACCTATTTTGAGATTTAAGAAAATTAAAAACCATCCAGTGCATAAAGGCAATACAATACAAAAAAGAAATATTATAATTCGAAAATTAGGTCACCTGATTAATTTCTGATGCTAAATATTCACGCCCATTTTATACGCTTAAATTTTTTAAATCGTTGTCTAAGGCCGATGGTAAAATCTTGAAAATGAAATACTTTGATTGAAACCGTCAGCCAATTGAGATACAAAATTAACTCACAATTAATCTTGACATTAAAAAGTGAGAGGTTATCCCCTGCCACCTCGTTTCCGTCTGGCCATTCGAGTTCAAATATTTATTCTTGCTATTTACTGCAAGTCATGTGCTAAGCGGTCTCAATTTCTCTTCATTCTTCAGCAACCAGCAGCTTCTCGACTAAACACCAACAATGATGCAATGCATGCAGATGCAGTTTCAGTCACAAAAGCCCACACGACAATTTTTATTATTGGAAATTCTCCTGACTCTATTAAAAAATAATTCATTTTCCTTCATTAATTGACATTAATTAGAATTAAATTGCTCAATACATCTAGCAATTTATAACATACAAATTCAGAATTAACAGAACAAATTATGCCGATTTTAATAAATAATTAAATAAATAAAGAATCATTATACCTGGGCGAATGAAGTCAACCACGAAACGAAAGGCACATTGGCGCGGTCCACTCCTTCCTTACAAAATGTCTCAAATTCTTATGCTCTTTGCTCTATGCTGCATAATATAATGAAACGAGTGCCGAGTGTGGCAGTTTTATTCCATGAAGAAATGCCACAAAATAAACACCCCGGATAGGACTCACACAGCTACATAAAGGAGCAGTTTTATTTAAATTATGACGGGTCTTTCGCAGGTAAAGCCTTCCATTAAGAATACAAGGGACTTCCTCATAGATGGCCATCCGTTAACGATTTCCTATGTGTAGGTGTACCACAATGCCCGGATTTTATCATTTTTGCTTTGGCTTTGTTTGGTATTATTGGTAGTATTACTGTGTTGGTGGTATGATTTTCCATGTTTTTTTGACCAATTTTTGTGGAAACAGGAAAATGAAGAGGTTATGGCATGACACGTTTTTAAATTCTTGTGTTGCATTGCAACTTCTGTTTCTGGATCTTCTGTTGAACTAACGAATACTTTTGCATAGAAATGAAGAAGACTCAATCAAAATACTCTGTCCTGTTTACTGTAGTCTTGTTCGGTGTCGGAAAGTAAGTAGAGAGAGAGCTGTATTTTGTATATTAGTAGATTAAGTAGATGTATGTAAAAAACAGATGAATTAATTTTCAAATATCCAAAATCCCGACACACTGCGCAGCGTAAATGATAACTCCAGTAGAATTAGATTTAGAATCACAGGCTTGCAGGGAACTGAATATGTAGCAATCACCTTAAACGATTGACAACTGAAACCAAATTTGTTGTTACAATGACTTTTGTAATTTATTGAGCACTCTATCAGTGTCATTTAGTGTAGACAATGCATGTAAAGTAAATAATAATATATATAGTCACTTTTCTGGGGATTAAACACACGTAGACATTTCTTGTTTCAAATAGGTACATACATATTTACATAGCTGCAAAGTTAATACATTGTACATTGTACATTCGTACTAATAGTAAAAAGGTCATACAGACACCACAACACCCACAGGAGGGTGGGTACCTATTTGGTTGTAATATGTAGTCATTGCTATTATCAGTACGATTCTAAGTAAAGGATTTGTGTTTTAGGAACATTTCCACGTAAGCTAAATCAGCCCTTGCACCAGTTGCACCCTGCCGTATTGAAGCAACTAGCAATGAGTATTTGGAATTAGCTGATACATAGGTACCCAATTAAGTTTGTAAATGCCTATGCTGGACTACACTGCTTAGGTACACAACATAAATAGAAAAATGCATTTAATATTTCTGACTATTATGAAGTTGGTAAATCCGTCCTTCAGTAAGGTTCATGGTCCATGGTAAAATACTGTGTTGTGTATTACATTGCATTGGTGGAATGGAAATTATTAAGCATTATAGCATTATATACTTTTCAGAGCATATTCCACTTCATTTTACATAAAAATTCTTTATAGCTTCCCAAATGCAACCAGCAACAAGGATTCACTATAAATTGCATAGAACACTAGGGTTTTTAAAGGATTTAGATTGATTTTTAAGGTATTATAAAACGTACATATAAAATGCAACCAAATTACTTGCTATATATTTCTAATAGTTGAGTTGAGGGCCTTGAGGGTCTGTATTGTTGGTTTATTGTGGGGTACTCGCATGCAAAAATGTGTAAAACAATATTATTTTTCTGGTTGCATGTTAAAATATCCTCAACTAAATAGTTGTACAAATGTACATATCTGTAAAATATGTACATGAGAAAACAATTTTACATGTTCTACTTAATATAATTATGATTTCATAATTGTCCAATTATGCACGAAATCTAGCGGTTTTTCCTCTCGCATTCAGTGCGAAAATTTGCAATGATTTTAGTGAAACTGGAGTAGGCAAATTAAAGGTGTGAATAATGAAGGTGCAACTAAATAGTGATAAGGCAAAAAGAACGTTTGTAACAAACCATGACATCAATTTTATTCATTATAATGTTGATGATACTTAAATACTTACAATTAGTATATCAGTATTAAGTAAACGTAAGTAAGCGGATGGCTGACAATGAGCATTGACTATTAAAACAACATTTTCGATCGAATCGAATAAAATGTACAGTAAAAACAAATACTCAAGTAGTCTACATGTATATTTGTATGTAGTTGACACAATAATATTATGTCTAATCATTCACTAATTTAAATAGAAATACATAATGTACAAAGGATTTTATAGCTGGTAGCAGTAACTTATGCGACTAATAGTTCATTAGACTATTAGGTTTGTCGCGTTTATCATCTGGAATATTATTTACTATGTATATCCAACAAATACAGTCCAGTCTACACGCATACAAGGATACGACAACAAATATTTCATGTTACATCAATACATTTCATTCATAAATGGATACTATACCTGTGTAATCAGTTTTCTAGAGTTGCATACTACAATAGTACAACCAGTCGTTTTTAAAATGTGTTTTCTGAATGTAGTACGCAGATTAGAATAGAATATTTATATAGTACATATAGATTGCACTATTACACACTACATAGGCATCCTTATATTGCTAAACTGTTACATGACACACATACCTGAACATGTTCATGTCGGGATGAACACTATTAATAATTTTCCCTAAAAAGCATCCATGGCTTGGCTTACATTCTGATCTACTCAATGCATTTCTTAATATAATTTATACTATCTATACATATAATTTACAAACATATATTTAAACAAAACAATCAACATTAGCTAAATACTTTTGTATGTGTCTATGTACTTTATTAGTTTTTTGAACGTCCATATTTGAAGAACAAAATGCCATTGCTTAATCGACTCGACATGAATTCTAATGAATGATAAACTGGCTTTCCTAGTTAATTACGCTACTACAATTACGCACGTGTGAATACGACTTAATACCTTTACTACTAAGTATGTGGCTTTTGTATTTGATATCTTCACACTAATTACTATTCCATACACAGTATACTTATAATAATATTATTATAAGTAGGTATGTACATAGTAGGTATAGTTAAATTTTTATCATTATCTATACACTACCTAGAGTACACGTAGTAAACATTAAATTAATTTAGTAGTTAGCATTTGAAGCAACAAATCACATCACAATGTACAAGTTTATATACAACATTTCTTTCTGTACATAATAGGATTACTTTTCTACATATACATAGTTTTTATAGGTGTGTTATGTGTAATATAAGTTTTTAAGTCTATCGCATTATAATGTATTTCATTGCAAATAACATTTCCTTTATCTACTACTTTACTGTTCACTGATTCTTCCACTAAACACAATTATTTTATCCACATCTAATTGCAATAGTCTACAACAACATAGACAATTTTGAATATATGAATGGCCAATGTCTTCGGTTGATGAGACATTACAAGATTTACATGTTATTCTTGCTATCAATTCAACGTTTACATATATCTAACCATAATTATATTTACTTAATACGAGTAGGAAGTAGAAAAATGCGTATCACAATCAAAGTTATTATTATTGTACACAATGCATGGTTTTTATTCATAATTACTTTTTTCTAAAACGCTTTCCTGACAGTTTATCCTGTTCTATCGACAAGTTACAATTTTCTTGTACATCCAATTCTCAAATTAAACTCAATTACTTACATTAACCGGAGAAAATGTATTGTTGGACATCGATTCATACTTCATATCTATATTATAGTAATTAATAATTTTTAAGCTTGATAACATGAATGTTGAAATTCAGCAAGCCAATACTGAATTTTTATAAACTCGAAAGCAGGGAAAGGACATTTACATGAATTTTGTCAACAAAAAAATTTCATTTTCCCTGTGCAGTTCTGATTTGTTTTTATATTTCACTGATATAAGGTATGTACCTATGAATATAGTATACATATTTAATTACCACATGAATCCGGCTTCTACCTTTGAAATAACTGTAATGTAATAAATAAGTGTATACCAGATTAAGAAAAAGTAGTCTTAAGAAGCTCAATCTCGGCCATTTTTCAGCCGTATGTAAAAACACACGCATTTGTCTGACGCATATCATTTCGTGCACACACATCATAATAGTAATAAAGCTAACAGTATTTAAAAATTAATCAAAGTACAAACAAGGGAGTGTAATAATAGGCATAACTAAGAGTTTAAAAGTATTCAAGATAAAAAGAGAAGAGTTCTTTGAGTGTAAATGCGAGTGAAGGAGATTTATATCAGACGATATGTTTGAGATCATGATCATGGGATGGGATCTTATTACAATATAACCTTGCGTCGAAATAAATATATTATTTGGTTCATTTGTAGTCGTTTCCTTCATTAGTAGTAGCGTACGTTGATACAGTTCGTTATAAATATTCTAGTTGGGGAGGGCATTTTACTAGGATGGGCAGTTAAATTTCAGACGAGGAAACCTTGTGCCAGGTGTGTTCGAATGGCTTGAATACTGGTGATAATTTTGCGTTGATGGCCCACAAGGGTGACTCCTATGGCTGCCAAGTCTTGCACATTCAGTCTCACGATGGCATCTAAACTAGTCACCCCTGCATTCCGAAATAACTCTGCGTAACGACCCATCTTGATTGACTCTAACCACTCTTCCACTGACTCAAACAGCACCAACTCTTCACTCGTCCTGGGAAAATGGAGAAAAACATTATTGATTAGCCAAACGCTCTACTTCCTATACGACAGGTACTTATTATCAATCACAATGCAACTACCTACACAAAACGTAACACAACAACAACATGCTACATCACATTGACATCAACATCAATGTTAGAAAAGCGAAAGAGGAAAAGACTGTACTGTACACCTGCCTGTACATTTACTGACACACAAACTGAAGTATACTTGAAAAATCGCTCATTTTTTATCATTCTTGCTAATGGTACTTTCGCGTCAATATAACGCTGTAGTGTTAACAGAAATGCTAGCGAACGTTTGATAACAAAAAAGCATTGCATTATTAAAAAAAACAGGACAATATGGGAAAATTATATTTTGCAAAAGTTTCGGAGCTTGTCCCAATTAACTCCAGCCCAATATTAATAGAACAATAGGAAAAAATTAATAAAACGCAGGGAAAGTCGGAAAGTGAAAGTAGGCAGAGTGAAAGTACAACTACAGAGAACCCAGAAAAAGCAAATCTTTTGTTGTATACCTCGAAGCTTGTTAAAGCGTTTTTAAACATTCCAATCCTGTTGCTGCTGGTACGGGTACCAGTCGGTATGACGAAAGAGACTATAGTAGTAAGGATTCTGGGGCGGGTCTCTCCAACTACTGCAAGAAATCCAACCCAACACCAAATTCCATCAAAATGCTACTCAAGTTATGATAACCAAAACCCATTCTAGTCTCCCAACTATAATAAATGCTATTTCATTTCCCCTCTTTCTATTTCACTACATATTAGTTACTATCTGACTATATTTACTACAAAACACTCAGTAATAAAAACAATTCTACTTAAAAATTTTGATAGAATAAAGGTGGATGAAAACTTTGGAAAGTAAACGATTACAATTTTGGGATATCTCGTTTTTAAGATCAAAACGAGTTTAAGGTTTTTTCAGAAAGTCTCAAAATTCTGTTTCAAAACTAAATTCATTCGATTCTAATCTAATGCGCGTTAGGTTAACTCGACAATATTAAAAAAGTATTAGAAATGAGACGTATTTATACATCCAAAATTAAAGGTGTTATTTAAGCATGCATAAGTACAGTAGGTAATAATAAATGTAATATGAAATGCAGTCTTTCATACATTAGCCGACACCACGATCAAAACATAAAACCAGCCACCAAACTGGATAAAAGTTTTCCTATTCATACATGATACATACACACTTTTTAATTTCTATTTGTACACTGTATAGAGCAAAATTCCCTGGTTGCTATTATTAATGGAGAAAAGAACTATCTGTTATAATAAATGTAGCTAGGAGTTAAAAAATATGTTCATTATAATATAAAAAAAGGTAACTTACCTATGCGGGGCTATTTTGGCGAGTGTGTCTGGAAGTCTAATGAGTTGATCGAGAGATACTACGATGGCCGAGAATGTAGGACGATGCGATCTCTCCTTGTGCCAGCAATCGAGCATTAATTGATAAATAGACTCGGGACAGTCCATAGGAGGTGGGAGACGATATCCTTTCTCAATAGATTTAATGACATCCTGGTTACTCCAATTCCAATACGGTCTCTCTCCGTACGACATCACTTCCCAGCAAACAATACCAAAACTCCATACATCTGAGGCGGATGTAAACTTTCGAAATGCTATTGCTTCAGGCGCTGTCCATCTTACTGGAATTTTCCCACCCTATTCAAAAATCAAAGTCTATAAAGCGACTGAACTATAGTACATTCGGAGAATACACAGAGAAAATCCTCCTCATTTCTCTTCTGCAGATACTTAAGATAGCTAGTAACATGGTGGAGATTTGAGGAAAATGGGAAAACGTGCTATTTGTGTCAAAATAGTAATTAATGGTATTAGTAAGTAATGAACAGCGGTTACCCGAGTGGTATAAGCTCCTTCTGTTGCAGACTCAATTTCCCTGGAAAGTCCAAAGTCTGCAATTTTGCAAACAAGCTGTGCATTGACGAGTACGTTTCTGGCAGCCAGATCCCGGTGAACATAATTCATTTCTGAGAGGTACTGCATGCCGGCCGCAATGCCACGAAGCATTCCAACCAATTGTATGACCTGGAATTTACCATCGTTGGCCCGAAGGAAAGTGTCTAGAGATCCATTTTCCATGTATTCGGTGATGATCATAACAGGATTTGACTTTGTAACAACGCCTTGAAGAAAGATCACATTCGGATGTTCAAACTGTCCCATGATGCTCGCCTCGGTGAGGAAATCCATTTTACACTTGTCCGAACTGCCAGGCTTCAGAGTTTTGATGGCAACATCGATTTCAGTTCGTCCAGCCAGTCGCAGTTTCCCTTTGCACACATCTCCAAATTCTCCACCACCAATTATGGCTTCAATACTGATGCATGAAGCATCGATTTCACGAGCAAATTCTCTTACGGCTTGATTTGGGTCTTCGTATGTGTGTGGGTCGATATAGGTACGACTCCCCAGGTGGCTGAACAATGGAGTAGTCACTGGAAAACATTACAACTCAAATTACATGCAAGTTCTTTCCAATTCATCATTGTGCATTTCATTTTGTCACCCCTTTCGTTCAGCAAAACTTTTATTATAAACTTTTAAGAACATGCGATCACAAACAAAGGATAACATAACATAACACTAGCGTTAGTTAAAATGCAAACACAAATCAATAAAGTTAACACAGCACGAACATTGAACAAAACACAATATCAATGCAGGTTTCATGACAAATTACTCTTACAAATGGTTACATAACTCTGGAAATATTATAGTTACATTTACATACGCATGTAAGTAACGTATACAGAAATCTTTTTATATCCATATACACATTAGTAAATAAACACACAAGTCTTTAGCTTTTTTCCGCAAAGCACATTAGGTACTCTTAATTGAACAAAACTTGAATGAGTTTCGTGTAGAGGAACGAACGAAGGAAATGCAAACAAAACAGAAACAGCCATAAAATAAAACTTACACTTGCTAGTGGCAGTATGAGTAGGGATTATAGGGGGTGAGTCCACATGAGAAAGCTCTACACACAAAATTAACAAAAAAAACTATTTAGTACAACTAAGAACGAGTCAATCAATAAGAAAATCAAGACTTACTGTAGGTGACAACAAGTCCTGATCGATAAAAATTGTGATTTTATGAATGTTTGACAAGCAGCACATTTTTATCAGTAGCAGTAAGTGTGCATCCAACCAGTGCAGCAATTCAGTTGCAGCAAATACAAATTCAATAAAAATAACAACAACAATAAGTAAACTTTTTTGCAACTCCCTTTTCCCATCACTTTCACATTTCAAATTATTATTACTCTTACTATTATAGTGGACTTGATCAAATATTCATTTTTTAGGATATTTTCACTACATTTTTAGTACTTATAATGGTAAAAACTACTGTTACTGTTATGAATTGAGATCATTTAAGAACAGTTCAGTCACAAAAGCTAATGTTAAAATATGTACTGTACATACTACTACATACATACGTGAATGAAACTATAATTACCAAAGTTTAAGTACTACGGAAGAAATAAAAATCCGAAAATTACCTTCGCCATTTCTGTACTCCAATGTGTCACAGTCACTGGGTTGCTTTTTGTTGCATTCATCATTGCCACGGCTGGAAACAAATTATCAAGGGTTAAAATATGACTTTGGTTATTAACGCTGGATTTATGAATAGAAAATGCAAACTCCAGTCAGAGAATCATTATTCTTGGAGTAGGCAAATGTTTTTTAAATAGGTAGCTACTTTACTAACTAGTGCCTATGTATATTAAGCATACTGGATAATAATTACTTACCCTCTGAAGAAAAGTGCAGCTGCGATAATTAGGAAGACAAGAAGAAGAGCAACAGCCACAGCAATTATTGTAATCATCAATCCTTGTTGACTATAATCTTCTTCTCCAACAAGAGCCATCAGTTGGCCAGTTCTTCGATAAGCAACAGGAGAAAATTCTCCCCATCCCGAAATAGTTTTGGCTCTCACCTGGAACCCGTACTCAGTCTTTTGCTTTAAATTCTCGAAATTGTACTTGGGATCTCTGCCAGCTCGGATTATCGTCGCATTTCCTTCTCGTCCTTTGACGAAATATCGAACTTCGTACATTTCCAGCTCGTTGAAAGGATCGTCTGGAGCGTCCCACGCGATTGAGATTTCCGTAGCACTAGCACTGACCACACGCACATTGGACAATTTGGAAGGAACAGACGCCTCAGTCGTCACCGTTATTTCTACAAACTCAGGCTCGCCTGCCAGAGCCGTCACTCCGTTTTCAGCGAATACTTTAAAGTGGTATTGAGAGACTGGATTCAGGCCGCTTATCGTGATCTTTGTATCGTTGAATCTTTTCGTGTTGGGGATGTACGTTACACCGTATGAACATGCATCACACGTCACTCTGTAAACTGTATCCTGTCTTCCTCCAAGGAATTTCGGGGCAGACCACGACAACATCACTGTAGACTGATCATTAAAATTCAACGTAAGATTCTGAGGAGCGCTTGGAGGCTTTGTGCACGGATTTGATCTTGCATCCTTATCCGCACGGTAAAACCCGGAATTACAACGGCACTCTCCTGCTCCAGCGTATGGGGCTGTACTATGCTCTGGACAACTGACACAGCGACCATCTCCCACTTCATGTTTGTAACGACCCAGAGGACAAACTGGAATTTTATATAAAAAACAGCTTATAAATCCCATTATATCTACTAAAAATTACTAAATATCATCACTTTATAATTAGCATCCGTACAATTATTACTTTTCTTCAATTTTATATTGCATTCT
This sequence comes from Tomocerus nigrus, assembly GCA_019776505.1. Classification (NCBI taxonomy): domain Eukaryota; kingdom Metazoa; phylum Arthropoda; class Collembola; order Entomobryomorpha; family Tomoceridae; genus Tomocerus; species Tomocerus nigrus. The sequence continues at coordinate 61,392 of JABASI010000023.1, read as the reverse complement.
AGGTAAATACAGAGTCTATTACGGTAAAGATATGGTCTATAAAATATTAGCAGTGTAAATAAGAGTAATAACAAATACAGTTAAGCATGCAATAAAACGACATAGTTTAATCTTTAGTAGAGGAAATTTTGGTGGACAAACAATCTGAAAGTTGTTGGGGTGCTATAAATATAGTTACATACAAGTACTTGGCTAGTTAATCGTAAAATGTTTATAGTCATGAAATGGAGTTGGGCATAATGTGGGGTGGCATGCTACTTATGATGTCTGTTATGTAAATGCGTGCGGTAAAGCTAATGTTTATGTGTAAGTTCGCCCACCTCTGCCCCTCCCCTTTACAGATGTAATGTGCGTAAGAAGTGCTTAAGCACCCTACTTACAACAACCATATGCACTGATTACAATATCAATATTTTAAATCGTTGAGTGTATAGTTGAGTAAGTGGTATAAGTGGGCTAGGTATTTACCATTGCAAGTCTGTTGAGCGTGGTCTGCATCATAACCAGGTTTGCATTGACATCCACCTGACAGGAGGTACCATTTCCCATCTCCTTTGCATAAGTGTCGGGGTGGGCCGACTTCTACAGAGTTGGCAACACATTTCCCTTCCGCTTGTTCAATTGAGGTCAATTCTCTTCCTGTCGGAGTTCCAGGGAAGTGAGCAAAGCTGGCCGTGACTTCAGGACAAGTGATATAATAGACTTTGATGGCCAACAAGGAAATGCAAGCTCCTTGATCTCGGAATGCAAAGTAGACACCCTTCTTTGTCACTGGGATACTTCGTACTTCGGTATTTATGATCACTTCATTGTTGAGTGTGAACCTTCCTTCGTCTGCGGCGATCCGGTCGATTAACGTGTAACTCTCCTGTTCCCAGGGTGGAGGTTCTTTTGTCACAGCGTCGAATTCATAGTAGAGCAAACTGAACGTCTCCTTACAAGACAGTGCAGTGCCAGGGAACAAATTACAATCTCTCATTGAGAATTGGATCTCAATGTAGATCCGGTTCGCCGGTCCTCTCTCAATAAATGGTGTCCATAACCAGTTGTTGACATTATTATAGGCAACATCACAAACAACATAAGACCGCCAGTTGATTCCTTTGTCGAAATTTGTAAAGCTTTCCTCGATCCACTGCAAATCACAAATAATATTCAACAATTAGACCCTCTCATTTACTTATTAACCATAATTACATTACTCCTCAGGTATGTAGGCTAGTAAACCCATTCCCATAAAGGCTAACTATTATACAGTAATACTTATAAATAGACTCTTCATTTATTCCCTTCCTTAGTTTACCATTTAGTTGGATTAAACCCCAAAATTCCTTTCCGCTAAACAAGCAGCTAACCGGTTCAGATAACAATGACAATAAAAGGACACTTAAAAGACCTAACGGTTACACTTAGTATTACACACAATCGATAAATACCTATAATCATAGTTACATTATTAGCTTTACCTGGATACACTCCTCTTCCTAACTAGGAATTAATGTGTAACCGTCAAACGAACAGAGCAAAAGTAATACTTACAGAATCCTAATTACAATTCCTACACGCATAGCTATCTATAAGAGAAACTTTATTTTCCCTGACACAAACCCACCTGACAATCCACTCTTGGATATCTGTCAATCATTTCATAGTATCTACCTCCTACACAGACTGCAATTTTGCCCCCATGGATCTCCTTTTCCTTCTCGTCTATCTTAAGCCACTGATTCCTATCCCAGTATCCTATAACATATCATTAGACTCAGAAAGGCCGAAATCAAATGTGTCTTACTGTCTAAAGAGCATGTAAATTTGATTATTATTTGTACAGTACATCCGAACGTAAATAGTTAAAAGGTAATAAAGGTGATAGCATGGTGAAAGGATATTATAGTATAAATATATGACCACCGCAGAATCCTTTAGCGTCTTTATGCAACCAATTTCATGAAATGAAAGTTAGGGAGTGAACATTTCAAAGAGTCACCGACAACCCTGTTTTATATGAGAAGAGACGCGACCACATAGTCAAAGTCTCTATATATTCTTTACCGCATTATTGTAGGTGTATTTATTTATCATGATATTGTATAATAACGCTTATCCCTAATCGTCATTAAGCCTAAGTACAAACAGTCACACTCAAATGACATTACTGAAACCTCTCCTAACTGTCAGTTGACTTGACTAGTCTACGAGGCAGCTAATAAGCAGCACTGAATTCTAACCAACTCTCCTCACCACAAGTCACTTTAGCTCTGTTCAGTAGGGCACATGGGGAAATAGAGTTGAACTTATTCGAACAGCAGGAGCTACTCAACTACAGAGAGAGAGAGAGATACATCTAAAAAGTCTCTAAAGATATCGAATTACATTAACATTAGCTCTCAGCTCACTCCCGCGCGATAACAACCAAAGGAGTAAGTAATAACAACTACGGAACTTTTTCCCAATGATATTTTATGAATGTGAGTGACACACCCAATGTATAACGCAGAAAACGCATTGTGCTAATGTGATCTGATGTAATGCAAGGGAAAAGGCTACTTTAACAGTGCTACCTACATATATAGCTACTAGTCACACTAGTATTCTTGTGTGTGACCGTTGACTCAACTCCATTACTCACAGCAATAATCATTATTACCTTCTACGACACACACACTCATACGCACTCATTTAATAGAATCTAATGTAATAAAATAATCTAGGTAGCTCTATAATAATGTTTATAACTATGAGTTTGGCTATAATTTTGTCACGACCGGAAATACATGATCCTACTTAAGTTAAAAGAAACCGCATGCCCATTAAACTAACACAAATTCATACATAGCACATTACCGAAAATACTTCTTTCCACACACTTCAACAATCCCCCACTTGCTTTTAACTAACTCTCTGTCTCCCATTTCATGTGAGATGTATAACCCACATTCTAGTACTATTCTACGCAGTTACTTTTTAATGTACACAACTACCTACAATTTATTATACGTATAATAAATGAGTCTAACTCTAACCCACTGCTGAACACTTAGCCCACCTTGCTTTACTTACATCACAGTGTCCCGCTGTAACCGATCTACTAACTATTACTATATATTATAAAATAGCTAGCTATATAGGTGTATATACGAAAGAGTCCGTTGCATGATGAGCGGATGATGGAAATGTGATGTAATGGTGAGATCCCGTGCGAAAACCTATAAATTCCAACTAACGCCACAAGACCATATCATTAAGTTTATCATCCTCATTTCTAATGCTTTATACAAACATCAGACATTACACTTAGCTAATACTTAAGGCGTATACTTACAGCAACTCAAGGACCATTAGTAGAATTATTGTGCACTATGAATGTATGTAAACAAATATATACACAGAGCAATTTCCATCTAAAGAAGGCACATCATAAACTCATATCTGCCGACCATAGTAGCATTGATACTGTTATTATTGTCTGCAGATAAGATATAAACTATGCCATAAACTATGTGCAGCAATAGACAGATTCATAGTCACATTGTTACAGAATTTCCTTTGTCAGATACCCAACTAGAACTACTACACAAACAGTACATACTTGAATGTATCTATAGATATTATAAGAGAAGAACGTGATGCTGATAGGCTAAGTAGTGCTTTTCTCTGTAAAGCTGACATAGTAGAAGAGTAGTGGATGGGGGAAGCGATGCACTCGGCTGATTAACACCGACTCTGCTCATTACTCCATGTAAATTGGGTTGTAATGAGAGAACCACGTTGACATATGAGAATTCCACACTCAACTCGCTATTTTAATGACATGACGATATGTCTACAACACTCACTCCACTTTACACCACACTACACAGTTTCAAACTGCAATTGACCCGACCTTTACATTTCTCCCTCTCTAAGAAATGTAACAGAATTTCATACCTTTCTATACACGAAATATATTTCAGAATTTATTTACAGTGAATATCCAGACCTGTCAAATCCTTCTACTCAACGAGGATCAAAATAGATTTGTTTTTCATTCCAATCTCAGCAATTTACAAATAATTCCATCCTAAGTCTCACATTTTTATTAAATATGAGCAAGATTTTTCAATTATAATCTACCGTTGCTTTCAGATGGGCATAAATCTAATAAGTAACAATAAAAATAAACGACATTTTCCAAACCACAAAGTATACTAAAAATTGGAATAATATTTCCGCTGAGGATGCAGCAGGCGCAGGCAGAGGAAAATAGTTGTCTGCTATTATAGAGTTTCGAAGTTGTTGTAATAGGTAGCTGAGGTTATTTGCTGAGATTGTATAATGAATGCAATGGCATGACATGACATGCCAAATGCCAAGTGGGTTGATTTGATTGTAAGTGCCATTGCCATGCGAGAAGAGCTGTTGGCTATATAGAATGTCCGTTCGATAGCATGCAAGTGCGAGTGCCACCCTTGAAGATCAGTTTCGTGTAATTCCTTTTTTGCTTTCCTTGAGAAGCTAAAGTAACTCTACTTACTGAGTTATATAAAAAGAGTTAGCTTAAGTGTATGAAAAATTCTAAATCCCTTTTGCCTTTCCATTACGCTTATTACTGTGAAGTGAGTCTGTCAGATTTTAGCATTTGCCATTTCACGTCATGCAACAGCATATATAGTACAAGCAGAACAGATGCTATCACAACTATGCAGTATTGTATTCCATTTTATTTGATTTGATTTGAGATTTTTCATTCTTTCTTACATTTTCCTCCCACCTCTTCCCTTCAAAAGAATTCAGGTTGCCTTATATTTACTTAATAAGCTGAAATGAAACTTGAGCTTGGCATGGCAAAGGTTAAAAAACACCTGAGCGAAACGCAAAGCTGGAGCTTAGCACTAGAGAACTGAAATCCATCTACATACTTTAACTTACATTATTGTTAAGTTGAGCTGTAGTGATTAGAAGTCATGCCAGACTACATAATAGAACGTAATAGCTTCATGGAACATAATGAATATATTATAAGACTACATATATAGTATACTTGCATGCACGTAGCATATATTATAACAATATATATATGTGATCAAATATAGTAGAGAAGGATTATACCTACCTCACATTACCTCACCTTGCCTTATTCTTTTACTTTTATACAATTAGGATGAGCAGGTAAGTTGAGCCGAGCCAATGGAAACTCGCGAGCTTGTTTGACTCGAGCTCACTCAGCTGCCTTCCTTTTTCATAATTTTCTATTCTTGCCATGGCATGCCAAGACAAGACAAGTCCAGTAAGAAAGGAAACCAAAGTATCCAACCCACAGAAAATATTGAATTGAATATGCATGATATGTTGCACAAACTCCCATCACTTCACATCACATACCTCAAGTAAAACGTAACGTAAGTAATGTGTATCCAATCCGAAGACTTGTTTGGTTTTCATTTCTTTACTTCAACTATTTACCTTTCTTTAGTTGTTGGGTTTGGCTTTGGCTTGCGGAGAGCTGAGTTTTTCCTTTGACTAGCTATATATGTACATAGTGGCTCAAGTTTTACCAAACTCAACTGACTTGAATATGTACATAAAGCTAACGTATGTGTAAATCTATCTTAGCCACCATCTCAAAAACTAACTAACTATTCTACACAAGAGCATATGCATGCAGTAGTCACACTCATTTATATCTCCATCCACTTCTAACTACACACACACACACTCTCGCCTGTGAATAAATACTACTCTCCACAATATGCATACATATATCTATTCAATATTCAATGACTTTTTTAAAACGTACTTCGCTTTTGCTTACTTCATAACTCTTACAACTCACAGAGCATATACAGCAGATGATTACAATACATACATTTAATATTACCTTTAACATAACCTTTCCTGTCCGTTAGTATCTTTATGTCTATGTGCATCTGCCGCTAGCAATAGATTCACTTCACTCTATTTCCAAATATAAAATGTCAGACACCGACTTATCTTTGGATAACTTCACAATTACACTATTGAAGAACTAGATGCAACGCAATCACTATATCTACCTGTATTTATATGATACATCAAGAATAATTATATTAGTAAATATAAATTCACACGAAGTATAATGCAGGTACCTATGTATATCATAATGAACACATATGGATACATCGTATTGTAAAATAAATAACTAATGCATTGAGTGCAGCTAGCCGGTAGGATGTAATGCAATGGCGAGACTAGTATAACCTTAAGTTGCTCGAAAAAACTTGCGCACACAAATACATATTATAGTCATTTAAATGAAAAATAAAAATCTATGGTTCACTTGTGAGTGTGTAGCCGAGCATTCCGGATGCATTTTATGTAAGTACACATAGAGCTTGGCTAATATGTATAAGTCAGTTTTGTAAATTCCATGCTCAAGTGAACAAAGCAGAAGAGAGAGAGAGGAGAAGAGTCCCAGTCCCATCCTCTTCAAGTCCCATATAGATAAATGATTGCACACGAGCAAGCAAGAAACTGCAAATATTCTAGTCCTTAGGTAGTTGTAATATATGAGCGTACGAAGGCAGAGCGAGACAATAATGTAATCCAATGAATAGATATCTAGTGTACACTTGAATGTATGTAGGCAAAGGTATGTTATGTTCTTTACTTATGTGTTTAAATCAAGTGTTATTCTTTCTATAGTGTTTTGTTATGTAGTCACACATGGGTTTTCGTTTGAGAATACGTAGGTGAAAAATGCGCGTTTCAAACATTTCAACTTTATGTATATTCAAACAGAGAAAATTATGGGGGACATGGTCTCTATTCCATGTAACTCCTCTTTACTACATGACAATTTACGCTTTAGGATAATATATTTGAATAATTTCCTCTCTTTACTCAACCAACTCATGTTTCCCACAAAAGAGACATGAATAGAGCATAGGGAAATAACTTATATTTGAGAAACAATGGCTAAACATTAAATAGTTAAGTGACAAAACTTGATTTCTACCCAAACTGTGTCATGTCATAAAATATCTAAGTACATAGTACATACATAAAAGGTCAATAAATCCACCCGCAATAAATACTATCATCTCATGCCTAAAGAAACATTACTAATTCTTACTAATTAAAGGAACTATAAGGATTTCCCACAAATATTACTATCCAAATTTAATTATTCCATTCACCCTCTTGAAGAAATCTTAATAAAATCGAAAGGATTGAATATAAGATGAGCAATACTTTTATTTTCTATGCCCAGGGACACACAGGCAGAGAAATAAATGTAAATCTCTGGGAAGAAACAAAAAGGAATGAGATGACTTCTCATTAGTTACAATAACAGAACGAAGCGAAAGAGTAAAGGAAAGCTGTTTAAAATGTTAAATTGCAGTTCGGCTTGACTTGTTCGCTTAGTCAAGTCGAGACAAGTGCCTTTTTTATAATAGTATCACAGTGTCAGTGTTCAAGGTGCTTTCATTAAGCTAAATGTAGACAGACTTAACTATAGACAGACACTATTGTCCTTTTATGCATCTATATGTAAAAGTGATGGAGGAGAGAAGAGTAATGCCCATGAATAATAGAAAAGCAACTAGCTATGTAATGTAATGTACACAGAGTAGAAAGGAGGAATGTATTTAGCTATGTATTAAATTGTATTGTGTCCCGACGAGCCATTGTATTACCAACATTTACCATTGTTGTATATTGTATTTGTTTAACTCGGATTGTAAATAGCCATTTAGTGGAAACAATGAAGATGGAGATAGCACAAGAAAGAGAAAAGGTATCTCATTCTCATTCAAATGATTTGGGACCATTTGTCTTGCTCACTGAAGGATCCTCTGTACGTGTGGTGCCTCTGATCTAATGCTACTACCCAGTAATATAATGAAAACTGATGTAATGGACTGAACTCAACTTCACAATATACATACCAGAATATTCAGAGAGACAGACTTGTCTCTCTCTCTCTCTCTCTCTCTGTGGTTTGCTATCCAACTCCACGACACACTCGTACACACAAACAAACAAAAGTAGAAATAGGATCCCTGTCTTATTTGTTTCATTCCAATTCATTTCCCACCATTTATTCCTTCACTGCCAACACTTGATGAACAAGAATGGATTGTTCCGCAGGGACTCCTACTATATTAAATCCCGATCTTATCATCTACTCCCTCCACATACATCTAATAAATTTCCTAAATACTACTAAACCTATCAAAACACTTTCTACATCTAAATCCTTACTTACAAATATATTGTGTCTCCCTTATTCCCAAAATATTCAAAGCTAGAAATTTGAAATAGCTTTTTCCAATTCTAACCCTGTGGAAACAGTCATATCGATATCGTAATTTCTTCATCTACATTTCCAATACTTACCTATAAGGATATTTTTGGTTTATCTACATATTTTCTGCACAGGCAATTTCTTATACAGATTACTACGCATAACATTGCAATTTTTCGTGTATTTCCGAACGTTACACATTTTTCCAACTCTGCATTGATTTTATGTTTCTGTTCTGCATCAACAAAATTCATTTCTAACACGTATCATTAAAATAGCTAGAAGAATGTCTTATAAATAATTTTATGAGGGTATAGCTAGCTACATGTGTGTCGACGAATTGCGGTAGTCGCAGTATACTTATTTATAGTACATTGCAAGTAATGGTAAATAGTGTTTACAGGAAAAGAAAACAACAAATGAATCACGATGTAGTGTTAGAAGAGTTAACTAAAAGGAGAGAGAAGAAAACAAGAGCAGACAAAAGAGAATGCATCCATAAGTTATGAGGAAGAAGTAATTCTTTGCCAAATTTCGTAGAATGAACATCACAGGTCACCACAGAGCCCATCCATTCTATTCGTGCAAATGAGGTAAACCTGCAATCCTTTTCTATCTCACCATTTTCATTGACTTTAATGATCAGAGCTGGTAGTTTTTGTGGAAAAGAACTGGAAGAATGTTGGAAATAAAGAACATTTCATTTCATTGCAACTACTTCAGACACTTTACTTTTCGTCTTTTAGCAATAGATAAAAAAGGCTACGTGTTAAACTTATAACTTATGACTGGGAAGGTAACTCAAGTTAGCTTCGAAAGTGGAATTTTCCTTTTCTATGCTCTATTGGTTCAGTTTCCTTAGCCTCAGAGCCACAGAGAAAGAAAGTAAAGGAAAGGAAGGCTGAGGAAAGAGTCAAGTAAAGTGAAGTGGCTAAGTTAAGAGAGGAAAGATTCTTAGAGCGAGAGAGAGAGAGGAGAGAGAGAGAGTCTAACACTAAGACATAAAAGCAAGTTTTCAATGCCCATCACATGCTTCCTCGAAAAGAAATGGATGAAATAGCATTATAGAGTGCGGGAGGGTATTTATATTGATAGGAGCTGTTGGCCTATTATATTATAGGGTTACTAATATTATGTAATACCCACTCAGTGAGTAAATACCCTGAGTTTTGGCACTAAAGCCAGGGAGAGAATGAAAATAGAGCGATATGATATGAAGGCGATGAAATATTATGGTAAAAACCTCTTTTCTTGGTGGAAGAGCCTTGTCTTGAGTCTTAAGAGCCTAGTCAACTCTCTTCATTCTTCTTGCCTTATTCTGGTGAATGCCTTGACATGGCATAACACAGGCGGCCATGCAACATCTCCCCAGAACACACCAGATTTATTATTACTGGCTATTATTACTACTTACTTACTCGACTAATGTTACCTACTAGTTCCCATTCCAGCAATATCTCGGCAGATACTCTCCCTTCACACATTTCCTATATAGGTAGCCTTGCTCAAGTTTCGATCGAAAAACCAGAATTAATCACAATCAAGCTTCAGTCAGAATCTAATACTTGTAATTGCTCTTTTCTACTCAGCAAAATGACACTTTGTATTGCTTTTACCTTTAATTCGACACGAATCTCTAGTTAGCCCTCTGACATGATATTATGACAACCTACTTACTATAACCAGGCAGGCGCAACCATATTAGCTCTTTTTCTACGATCGCTATCAATATTTGAGATGAACAGAAATGAGGAACTTAACATCACTCACATCATATCACAACCATCCATAATTAGTGTAAATGTGATGGGAAAGTGACAGAAAGGGTTTAAGTTTGCACATATCTGAGGGAAACATGCTCCATGCCCATTTAATGTCTTTACAGTTCATTCCACAGTCTTAACGTAAACTATCCATTAAAGTAGCATTCCAAAGCAATACTATATGCTTAAGTATTCCTTTACTTTAGTTTGGACAGCTACTTACTGTGCATACGTAAGTAAAAGGCAAAGAGTCTTGAGCAGTTGGCTGAAAAACACGAAAAATGATTTAGGTAGTGAACTACTTTACGTTATTACCCCTAGTCCCTATAAATTCTTCTTTAAATCATGTCTGTTCTTCGGGACTATCGATAGTTTTGCAGAAGGGTGACGTAAGCTCCTACTTAGTTCGACTTCACCTACTAGAACGTGCAATTCTGATGAGGAAAGCCACTGGAATCTAACACGAGACACTGGAAAAGTATTACACACTTCTTCCAAGAACTATTATCATACTAAATAGTGTGAATCGATTCCTTTTAATCCAAGAAACTATAGATCAATCGATTAAATATAGAATAATCATAGTCGATTCATCATCATATAGCACGTGCTATTATAATAGTTAAACTGCTGAAATGAGGAAGGATATTTTCTATAAGAGGAGGGGAGAAAATAGCAGAGGACTATGGACACAAAGGCTCAAATTTTCTCTTTGCCTTTCTTTTCCTTCCTTGTAAAATCCGGATGCAGTATTCAAAGAAAACTAAACTCGACAAAATTCAGCCCTGCTCTCCTTCTCTAAGAAAACGAGGATCGATCTTGAAGAACTAATATCCACACTCTATACGACAAAATACTATACTATGCATCTTTTTCCACACACCACGCACTACCACCAACCAATATGTACATACGTACGTATTATGCATTTTAGCTAGCATTATTTTCTTTAGTATACATACATAGGTACCTACTCTCACCTCGGATTACCAAGATAGGTGCATTTAGCACATGGATATGTATGAATTGTGTAATCTTAGTAGCCTTATGCTCACGTTCAAGACACACAATATATAGAATTGCATCTTCTCTACCCTTTCTTTTATCTCTCTACATAGATCACCACTAGAGTATATTTCATATATCAATAGAATATAATGTCTGCATTTCTATACGCGAGTACAAAGAGGTGTGTGTGTACCTTAGATCGCTATTCAATATCATAGAGCTAGTTGCATTAGCACTAAAGCTCCTGTATCTCTTCACAATTTTCTCTTTTACAACCCGAGAGTACATAGATCTTTGTTGTAAGTATGTACATGGCTACAGACTTTTATAGTATATCTCATCTCATTCCATAGAGCGTTGAATCGGAGTTAGCCAAAGAAACGACTCTTCCTCGCACCTCAATTCAATTCTATGAAAGTGAATTTAGAATTCCCCTTGCACTAGAAAACCGCAGAGTTTAGTTGAGACGAGTCGTGCGACTTGTACTTGTAGTACTTGTGCTCTGAGCGTCGATTGGATTGAATTTTGGATTGGTGCTTAGCTTTCATTCAGGTATGAAGTTGAATTTGTCGAGACTCTATCCGAGAGAGAATAGAATCTCTTTCTGTCACATAATATAGCAGATCTCACCCTACAATATCATATCATACATATATACGCAATACAAAGAGCTCAACAGAAATTCACTATACATTTCCTAATAGTAAATATGCAACAAAATCCTAAAGTGTGTATATTACATAGTATAGAAGAAGAAACACTTTGGCAGCCAGCTAGAGCTCCGTCGGTGAGTGTAGAGAAGCTAATGTATTGAGCAACAGCAGCAGCACAACATAAAATAACTCCTGTCTCTCTCGCAATGGCAAGTGGAGAAAAGCATTAGGTGGAGAAATTCCCCGTGTACTTTTAGACACCAGTGTATATATGTCCCTGTGCAAATATGGGATTCAATTCTACTTTCTATAGAGCGGGATTGGAAAAAGTGAGAAAGATACAATGTAGCAGAAGTAAAAAAGAGACAAAGTAACTATACAGCTATCTATAGTAGACACAATTTGTAGATAGATATAATATAGAGGCACTAGTAGGAGAATGTTAGGGAGTTGAAGTCAAAGGGAAACAAGAACATAAGTACATGTACGTACAGTCGTAAGAGGAAGGAAGGAAAGATTCGGTGAAAATTTATTCAAACCGTTCAGTCAGACTGAATTAATTGGATCGAATAAAATCCAGGAGAAACTCATTAACACTCACAATAACCAGTCAGGTTCTCCATTTAATCGCCTTACACGCGGAATTACATCACAGAACTGGCAAAGCCAAGGAAGCAGGCCCCATCCAATCCAACTCATCATTTACCTCTAACTACGTCTATGCAAATCTAATCTGTGCAACTCAACCAACAGCACATGTCCCGTCTCATGTTCTTCTCTTCCTTCGACATCAACTCTTCTTCGCCTCGACTCTTACACCACCACCACTACCACCATCGCAATATCCTCATCTCACAATCTCATCGTGTTCATGTCGGCGTCTGTCGACATCTCTCCTCTGGCCATACTTTCTAGACAAGACTATGTCCCACCCGGCCTCCAAAATTTCACACAACCTGCCCACTCACACTGCAAATAGATTACGTAACCCTATATTAATCATTCCTAATCAGTCACTCCAATTACAGTAATTCCTTTTCAACTTCCCGATCTTTGTTCACCAACTTCACATCACATTACCCTCTGGAATTCTTCTGGTGGAATGCTTTGTCCAAATCTACGGCCATAATTCCCCCCTGACCACAACTGGAACAATAACAACATAACACTAACATTACCCCACAGAACCTATTCGACTTTGCTATCTTTTAAAATCTACAAGCCTTCCTCTACTCAAATTAAATCTCCGCAGAACAAAAGAACAGATACACACTTCTCATTAGTCCTTGACAGAAGTACTATGCTAACTACTAATTCAATTCATTATTCACGAGTAGAGTCCAGAGTCTAATAAGTCTATGAGTATAGTAGTAGTGTAAAGCGTGGCAACAACAAAAATTAGCAATATCATAATTATTTTCGAACAAAATAGCACGAAAATTAGCAGAAACTCATACAACGGTAATTCGCACAATAATTAGAAGTTGGGGAAGATGTGCCATACCAAAAGTTAGCAGATGTACAGGGTTTCCAAAAATATCGAAGTAGAAAATGCCAAATTCAAAAGACACTCCTGATACAATAGGTCAAACTCGACAACTATTTTTTCGAAGGTAAATAATAAATTACTCTTCAAACAATAGGCCTCCAATTTTCGAATCGGTTCATTGTTTGGTTGTATGATACTTTATTTACCCAAATGGTACCAGCGGCTTTTTTGTGGTAGTGAAATATTGTATATTATCCTGTACACAGTACGAAGCTAGTCAACGGTTGCAAAAGTTGCAAGTGTAGCTATGTATATTATAGTCATAACCTAAATTCGTATGCCTTGATAATTTGGCCAAACACATAATTCTTCATTAGAGCCATTAAACTGTAATTATGCTCTCTCAGACAAAAAATAGGCATGTGTATGGATGCATGTAACTTGTGTTAGGATTTTCGTTGAGTCAACTCGTATCATCATAACACAGCATGATCTTCCCACTCGATGCGAGATGCGACTACTCTTAACTTAATTTGAAGAGTATAAAACATGAAAACAGATTCGGTAGAAATGGAGCTAGTATGCACATGGTCTAAACAAATATTATACATATAATTAGGACGCACATCAGAACGGAACAGATGCTCTAAGTTTTAAATTATGGTTTGTAATGTTTTAGTAAGAATAAAGCTGTTGCTCGTGCATTAGAAAAGGAGCAAGCAAGTGAAATAAAGATAGTAGATTTAGAAATATGAGCTGCAGTTGTCTGTCACAGATTTCAACTTCCTATTAACTCATATCTAAACACGTCCAAGTGTGTAACTATGAAATCCCCCTTGTTGCATTATTTAGAGTGAGAGGACACAGTAAATTGCGTTGCACAATGAGCAATCTCATGTTTGACGAGTCATTCATTCTTGAATCTTATTTTATTATTACAAATTGCAATAGAATCCGTTATCACCCTCATGATCCAAAGCAAAGGAACTACTAACTCTATTCCACATTTATTCTTCAAAGGAAACACACAGTCCTCTACTTCTATCTGTCTCTTTCATGTAAATCTCAAAAGAAATAATCCCACACAACCTAAAATCTTTATAATTATAAGCTCACTCAACTCCAGAGTGCATAAATATATATACGCAGAAAATAGAAGCCCAAGAGAATGGAAAACATCACGCATGCATGTCTAATTGTATGGATATCCTTTTCAACAGCAATATTAATTCTGAACAAAACCTTTGCGTCTCATCCCTATACAATTCGGCCATCTAACTGCATTAACCTTTTATGAAATTCGCATCTTAAAATTCTGCTGAATTCAATTGAAGCCAAACAAACATCATCTCATCGCGCACAACTCGTCCTAAATTAAATATAGTGGTAAATTAATATAAAAACATTGAAGCATTACATGCCATTATAGTGAGAGCAGCTATTAAAGAAAATCTCTATTATTCCACTGCACTAGCTGTCATTGTCAGTGCTTTCTTATTAGCCTTCTCGTCCTACAATCTCACTAGAGCATACAGAATCACACAGGAAATGAACTAATAGCAATTTATTTTCTAGAGACAAAGATTTTCTTAGAATCCTACATCCATTCATCATTACTCTGCAATTAGTCTACTAAAGGTTATAGATAATACACATATTTACACTGTGTCGACGTTTTTCTGACTATGACAGTTATGTTTTCAGCTCATTAGCATTGTCATTAATATACGTCCCCTCATTACTATAAAGGCTCCTCATCCATTTTAGTAGTGTCTCCCATTTCAAAGTATTAAGTATAAGTACCTACCTCTGAGTGGTAAATAAATGTCTGTGTCCTTAACTATGTAAATATTATGCTATGTAAACAGATCTAAATACGCACCACATTCATTTATCATTATTTACTGATGATTAGAGCAATGTAGTCCTTCCCATTTCCAATCTGTGCCTTGGCTAGGTATTTAACTTTTGTTTTTGTTCTAGACTAACAATTTCTACTATGAAAATTACTGGTTTCTTGAGGTACTTAGAAAGTATTAGTGAAACTTATGGGCAAAAGTAGAACTTCTTGCTCCTATAATGATCCTGCCTGCATGGTGTACTTTATCTGTCTTCAGATATCATGAGCGTCGAAGGCGACCCCCCAAAATACCTAGAAGACAATATGGAGGAAGGCAACACTATATAACAGGCCATTTTATACAGAAACTAAAGCTAAGGCAAGGAAAGAGAGATGTAGCACATGGGTCTATTGAGAAGCAGTGTAGCGTGAGATTCCAAGTTACAGTCCAGCTGCGTTTCGGACTCACATTTCCAGCTTTTGTCCAAGGGAGATCATTTCCAATGCTCTGTGTCTTATATTAGTATAGGTAGCTACTACCTACACACACACAGTTTTGCGTTGCCTGTCTCTCTCCCTTAGATAGATAGTTAGTGGCGAGAGGAAGGAAGGGAAGGCACGTCGTGTGATCCAACAACCACGCCATGCCACTGTTACCATCTGATTCCCAGCTATTTTTACCTAAAACTCCTTCTGCCATATTCCCCTCGACGATCCGAGGATAGGATAGCCAGCCGTGGTGGTAGCTACTTATATTATATGTGCGTTATCGACCAGGCTATTATTTTTGGCTGTTGGTCCACCGTTATGTTATAATCTCATTTCTTGAAGAGATAACCCTTCCGCTCCTATTCTCATCCTCTTCCTTCAGGTAACTTCCATTCCCAGTCAGAGTCAGATGAAACTAAGCAAGACAAGTCAACTGTAGTGAACTGGACTGTCTATTTTTCCCTTCTGTCAATATTACAAAGCGACGACGGAAAACAAACCAATAACTCCATCCTACTTTTCTTTTCCCATCTCTTGTCTTTTGGGCCTAGTAACTTTTCTATTGTATTCACTTCTGCACACATAAGTACCTGTATAAGTAGCTCCAATATTACTTACTATTAACTAAACTATAAAATGCCTCCAGACATTTGTTTATATACAAAACTCTCTCTCTCTCCCTCCCTCTTTGACTCTATACATAAAGAAGATTTCCTTCTATATCACCTACGGCAAAAACAGAAAAGCGAAGAAACAAAACTTTTTATCTGTCTTTCCTGTCCATTTGTTTACCTAGAAGATTCTATTCCACAGACTGCGAAAAATAATACTCCGTTTTATTACCTACACCTATAACGTAGGTCAGTCAATATAATATAGTAACACCCAAAACTCAAACTCAGACAGCAAAATGAAAGAAAATGTTTTGTCCACAAATCTTCTTCTCTTATTCTCTCTGTTAGTTTACTTACTTAGTTAGCTAAAGCTATAACAGAAATGAACCATCGAAAACTCAAGAAAAACTTACGCTTTTATCACTCGACTGAGCTTTTCTTGTCGACTCTCCTCGATGCTCAACTTAAAATCAGTGAAGCAGTCATTTGTGTGACGTTCGTTGAAAGAGCAGAAGAGAGCAACTTCCAAATTGGATTTTCAATTTTACAAATGAGGGTCAATATTGAGTTTTAAGATAAGGACAAAGAGGGACACTATGGGAGATCGCCAAATACGTCACCCACTTTCACTTCACAAAACAATTTCTTACATCAATTTACTCCCTAAATTCCTTACATACACACAAAAAGTCAACAAAGAATGCCAGACAAGCTAAACTAAAACTATGACAGTCTAGTTACATGTCAAATTAGCTCTATTATTGTTTCCTCCTTTCATCTATATTTCAACCCAACTAGACTAGACATCTATCTCGGCGAATTTACGAATCCTTGCAAAAAATAACACGCTCTTACAAAAACAACCTACGCAAAAAATCTACTATAGTACCTACTACCTACCTGAGTTGTCTTTAACTTGGATATAACATATTGAACTCTTCCACACATCTTCATGCACTAAAAGGACAACCAAAGCAAAACAAACGAAATTCTCTACCACTCACATAATGTTTTGTTCACCAGTAAGAAAGAAAAGAATCTTTGCATGGATCTCTATATTTAAACTGAGATGATATTATTATTGTACCATATCGTTAGTGCAGTATTTTGTAGAAAATCATGGTTAACTACCTATAGTAAATGAATTTACATGTATACACCTGAGACTCTGTACAAAGTGAATAATTGTTCATTTTGAAGGGAACAAAAGGTTTAGGATGATATTGCAAAACAGTGAGGTTGTTAGAGATCACATCAAAGTGTCTATCCCCTATGAGCTTGTGTATTTGTTACGTTATATCGAGAATTAGGTGGAGGTAGGCAGGCAAACGAAATAGTTATCAAGGCAGTAAGCGAAGTCAATGAAAGTAAAGTAGGTGAGACGAGGCTTAAGAAATGAAAAAAAGGAGAGAACAGAGTAGCTTGAGTATGCAATAGGCATACAAAATAGATATTGTACATATTGAGTAGTATTATCGAATGTACATCGTGCTCTGGTGCACGTCCATAGCTTCTTGGGAATATTCTACAGAGAATTCTGTTGGCACTAGTGCTGACTGGTGCTGATATTTTAAAGTTGCATGTTCATAGTCCTGATATTAATACATAATAAATATATCCTTGCAGTTCACTTCACATTGTATTAGGATTAGGAAGGAGGCTAGCAAGAGAATAGAGATACGTTTGCATAAACTAAGCAGGTAGGCGCAATATATCATCATGCATCCAATTTAATATCGACATCACCTACATATTCCATGTAGACAGACACTGGATC
Source organism: Tomocerus nigrus (assembly GCA_019776505.1). Taxonomy (NCBI): domain Eukaryota; kingdom Metazoa; phylum Arthropoda; class Collembola; order Entomobryomorpha; family Tomoceridae; genus Tomocerus; species Tomocerus nigrus. Next base: position 43,493 of record JABASI010000023.1, on the reverse strand, counting down.
TTTCTCATCCTGAATTTGTGTCTGTAGTCTGTAGGCTAGTCTTTCAGTTTAGTAACATGGGAAGATTGTCTTTTCTATCTATGTATATTATTCTGTGTTAAGTTGAGATGATGCAGCAGAAAGATGAAGGACTGACGAGAGACGAAGGAAAAGCAAATGTCTAAGTGAGGCTGAGCTTATTATTTAGACGGGTAACCTGGTTCGAGTGAAACCTAATGGGATCATGATGATGAAAGGGGCGTTCTGCTTGTGACGGCTCACTAGATTTCTGCTGAGTCGTATCCCTTCTGTCCCATAATAGTCCTCACTTGTTCTAACACACGCACGTTAGCAAACGACAACATAAAGATACATCTATAGAAGAAACTAAAATATTTTCCCCATTTAATATATCTAAAGATGATATTTACTCTTCTATCCTATAGCTAATAAATATGTATTTAGAAATAAAACGTTCAATACTTATGGTTAGTTTGGTGACGAAAGCAAGTAGTATATATTTCTCTTTCTAATCTAATTTTCCTTTTCCCTCTTCCCATTTGGGAAAAAGAGTCTCTCTCACATATTCACATCTCGCCCTGCCTGCCTCTGCCTCTCTGGATATACAAATAGAGAAAATAGTGTTGGGCAGACGAAGAAGGCAGGCAGAGACGTAGAGAAATCAAGAAAGGCACGACATGAGGCATTTGGTGTGACACACGACATACGATCACTGCACCGAGAACTGAGCTGGAAGAGGAAGGAAAAGGAAGACACACGGACAGACAAGACAAGACAGACGTACATATAGTAGCTATAGACATACATACTGCACCATTATTTCGCTCCTGTGAAGATCACTCTGTGTACGTATCTATAGTGAGAAAGAGGTTTGCTTTAGCTCTGGAGAGCTGGAGGAGAAGTGACTACTGCAGCAGACATGGACAGGGATGACACAGCTGATGCCAATAATAAAGGAGGACTCGACTTTGCGAAGAAAAAGAGAGATGAATTTTTCTTCTATTCCAATAACAGAGCATAACGAGGAGGCAGAATGTGACTTTACTTAAAACTTGCTTTTCTTCCATTCCACTAGCATGCATTGAGAGTGTCTGTCTGGCCTATCTATTCCTTTCATTCCATATTTTACCTAGACATAGATAGGATTCAATTGCTTACTCACTCACGTAAATGCACAAGCAACATGCTCTCTCATTTCTAACATCACATCAGTTTCCCATCTAATGGATATCCTCCGCATCCTTCCATACATACACATACATCTTCTTCCTTCTAAAAAGGTAACATAAGTGAGCCAGGAGAGTTTTAACACTATATATTGGAAAAGTTGAATATCTTTTATGAGCAACTATCGGTTATAGTAGGTAGAAACGTAGAAAAGAGAATTTTCTGATGCTGATGCTCCTAGTTCTCAGTTCTCACTATGAAAGATTAGTTGAAAGTGTCACGGAGAGTTGGAGCGTGGGCCCAAATAGGGACTTTTCTCTTCTGGACTCCCTATTGAGCTGGACATCCTTGCTCTGTTCAAGTGACACTTTTCCTATTTGCCCAACTCTTTAACCTCTCAACCTTCATCTATTCAAAGGCCTCAGCAGACTTCAATATCACTCCTAGCCCCTTGTCTTTTACACTGTCTACTTTTCCATCATACGACGACTCCCACCCTCCTTCTCCGCGCCTCATTCTCTCTCTCTCTCTCTCTCTACTTAATCCCATCGATATTTTATTGTAAACCAGCCATTTAATGCTTCTCATCTTACAGGACCGGTCCTCATTCAATGTGATACATTTAAGATCCCTTAATTTCTTATAGATCCACTTAGCCCGTCCTCGTTTCTTGTCCAAGACAATAAAATCGATACTCTCGATAGACAATGCTACTCTGTGTGCTAACGAATTCATTTATTACGCATAGTAAATACAGATCCCTATAATAAACGAAGCTGAAGATAAGAAAATATATAATATTATTATACGCATACTAAATGAGTTAACAACAGAACTGTGTCTATCAGTCAGTCGTTACATACGGACAAGAGGGAAGAAGAAGAAGTGAAGAAGAGAGCTACAGACAAGTGAACCAGTCCTCCATCCTCATCATCACATCGTATGCACAGAGTGCGTAGCTTAATGTAATAATTTTTTATGGCTCTCATTGTTAGTTGGTGAGCGCACTCTGATTCTTAAATCTCATTCTAATATCTCGTCTAAGCAACTTCAACATTTCATTAGGGCAGACAGACAGAAACACTGCCACAATACTCCTGTTCTAATTCTGAGAATAATTATAACTGGAAGTAGCAATGGAAATAGAGCTCTTTTCTACCTAATAACTATCCATTATCTACAGTATTAATATCTAGCCTGTATTTTACAACACGTGAACGAAAGGGACGAAGCCTTTGAGGCAAGGTAGCTGTTGTAGCAGCAGAAGCACCCATATGCATTGTTAGCAATTATGCTCCAAGCTAAAATAATCTACCATTCTGAACCAGACTAAGTTATGATGATGATGGATATGAAAATGTAGATATTATTTCAGATTTATACTAACTACAAGATAGTAGTTCCATTCTACTGGATTTTCTCTGATGATGATTCTATTTCCAAAATAACATTACATTCATTGCAAAGAAGACTACTAGTTAATTGTGAAATGCCCTCTTTTCCGCTTCCACATGAATATTTCAATGCCTAAAAACATATTCTGTATAGTTGTTGAGCCTACTCTACAACTATATAGTATCCCCCGGTTCTCTACTCCACTCATGCCCATTGTTTACAACCCATTAGCCCGAAGCTGGACGTGTCCAAGTCCAAATATTCCCGTATGGAGTGATTCATAGTCTGTAAAGTAGAGGAACCTTTTGGGACTCTCATTAATATACAATTTTACTATATGTTACTACTTACTACAGTGAAAATAGAGTAAACTACTATTTTGCCTCTTTGCATTTTACAAGACTTGACTGACTTAATCCTTAAATGAAATATCGGATAGTAAACTGAAATCCCGAGATCAGAGCGACCGGCAAACTCTCCGGAAGAATAGTCAGGAGGATTATTGTTGAAAAGCATTGACTCATATCGAATGGACTCTTGTCCTTCCTAACCTATCTTAACTAAAGTAAAATAAATGGTCTATATAAACTTACCCCTGGGGTGGCAGCTGAAGGTCCATATGGATATTGTGTCCATTGTAGAGATGACTCTTCCGTTGTGTCGAGCAGAACAACTGCAAAACAACAAAAAGGAAAATCCACATTTCAATACACAATTCAATTTATTCTTATACTAGAATACTTATACTACAAACAAACATATACTATTACCCATTTTACATTCTTATAACTATACATTTACATATGTGCACATGGTAAAGTGCATTTTTACAACTATAGGCAATAAATTATTCTGTAAATGTATCCTTTTAGAGTATAGCCATGTCTAATAGCAATACAATTACAGATGATATACGTAGTTTACGTACTATTAAATACTAGAACAGTTCTAAACACTTTCTCTACGCTTCGTTTAGGCATCCAGTATCCCTAACATTAACATTAGAATTAGAGGGACAACAAAAGAAGTCGCTACACTCAATTTCCCGACACAAAAAGCTTTATCAATCAACCAATAAATGAAGGATGGCCAAGCGATGCCATTGCACATCCCAACCAACATATACATACATACATACACGTTCATGATGTTATGGCTATTCACGCATTTGCCATCCTAATTCATGAATGCAGTGGAATGGCTTAGGCATCATCCCAATTCTAAATCAATGACATCGCTTGCTTCGCCACCCTTCAAATCTGACTGTAAATAGTAATTCCATTAAAATTGTTTCGACTCTTCTATTTCTGCAACAAAGAGCATTCTCTCTTTATATGTACTTACATATATATATATGTACATGTATATGTTATTGGCCTATCATAGATCATTGCAAGTTAAGCGTTCCCTTTCGTTAGTTCATCTATGACTGAGACATTCAACTTGAATAGATATTCACCACCCCGAAACACAATTTTACTATTTATCTGCATTGATCAGACAAAAAAACTATATCATGTATTTAAGCATTACCCCACATGCATGTATTACGTATATAGACGAAACGAAGCAAATCGGATGAAATTCCACCCAAATCCGAATTTCCGTCGCTCAGTATAGATTACGATCAGTGAGGAAGTCGTCAGAACCAGGGAAAATAGATAACAATGTTCTCTGACAAGACAATTTGGATTTAGACGGAACAGGATCACATTCATACAATAGAAAGGAACGACTGAACGACTACTACTGACAGCATATAAGAATAGGACGGTTACAGACTGCTAAAAAACTCGGTCGTTGCAAAAAGTACATCGCAGAGCGGATGAAATATTAATCATAAAGAGCGGAAAGAAGAAAGGATGCCGATGAGTTTAAGTTGCGATTAGGAGTCGGGAGGAAGAATGCATGCATTGTGCATAAGTGTGTGTGACTCAAAGATAGAATTGCAAAGAGATCTGAGGGAAGTTACAGTGTAGAACGATTGTAGTGTATTATTTCCTAGGATTCCACTTAATAACCCTGTTCCGTTTTGTCGAATGTGCTAGAAAAGTGTGTGCTTCGTGTAGTGCTTCAATATATGTAGGATTCATATGAATGACTCTGTTTAGGTACTTTAGTTTTCCATGCTGCACAATTGTCTACTAAAAGCACATCTTGTTATTTCACTAGCAAAAGTAGATTACATACATAGAGAGGGAGTTGAAGAGTGGAAAAGACCAAAACCAGATGCAGAATTTCATTCAATTCACATAAGACTTTACTTTAGCTGCCAGAATGAGCCCACAGTTGATTACGGGGACGGGACTCCAATTCCTTTGAAGTTCCCAACATTTTCCATAATTTAATTCCCAGCTCCATTTCGTTTTCCTTTACTTTTCCCTTTCGCTCCTTCCTTTCGACGAGTTCTCATTTTCCTTAGGCTCCTTCATCCCATCATCATATTATTCATTCCTATCCTTCAACTTACGATTAGTAGTACTTGCATTCATTTTTTACAAAGAATCTAAACCAAACACAGTCGCAGTCGTCGTCGTCAGTACGACACCGCACAGACAAGTACTGCATACATAGTTTCTGCACAGTCCTTTGCATCCTATTATGTTACATAACACACAGACTCATACATTCTTTTGTATTCTCTAATGAAACTCTATCTGTTTAGATAGAATTTTCTCTCGTTTTCACATACGTACTATTCCTAAGGCAGAGACTCGTGCATAGATGCTTCTTCAATCATCCTACTCCAATTCCATGTATAAATAAATAAAAGCCACGGCACAGCCAGGATATTCCATGCGTCCTCTCTTTTCTAGTTGCATTTACTCTTTTGTATCCAATTCCACAAAATAAGTACCTACCCTTAACTATCATCTATCGTAATAGAAATAATAATGACATGCCTACTTAATAATATGAGCAGAGTACGTAGGAGTAGACATTTTCATCATAATAACTAAATTGTTATGGTACTCAACTCTGATGTATATTTGAACATACAGGCTAGCGAGTCTATTCATTGTGTGTCTGTCTGTAGTGTGTGTTTGTGTACATTGCATTGTGATTATAATGAAAGATTAGATGATTGCCACGTTATGTAGCATTGCATGTTAGCACCATTAGTAATGTGTGCCTAGAGGACAAATTAAATCCTCGGAAACTATTTGCGTTCCGAAAAATATCCTTTACACAGGGAACATGAAAATGTTCCAGTTTACAAACACAGATCAAATGAACGAGATAAAAAATTCGGTAGTGATAAAGTGTCATGTTCAAACATTTGGCGTAGGAGGTAGCAGGCACTACTACTCGCCCTACTTTACTACTGTACATTCTTAACCCAAAAAATGTATATGGCTCCAGGTATCTGGACGAGTGCGTTGCGCTATGCGTTAGGATGTGTCTGCAACTATTAATATGTGCTTATCCATCCACATATAATGCGTATAGAAGGAAGAACGGGAGTCATATATTCGTACTGTACCTACGTGATATTCCACATCTAGTATGAAAAACACTATTAAAAATAAATTAAATTTTCTCGGTGAAGCTCCCAAAGGAGAAGACCAAAGAAATTCTTTCAGCCTGGGAGCTTTAACTACAAGTAGAATGGAAAAATTTGGCTTCTCTTCCTTAAAAAAACTCGCAAGTTCGTAAAATGGGTGATAAAATGAAGAGAAAGATGAAAGTAGTATTCTATATTCTATAGCAAACCACTGTGGCTGAAACATAGTATCTACGCAGAGAAAGAGATCTCGTCGGTTTGGGAGTAGCACGTTACTCCCTAGCCATGCTATTATATTTGTGGTATCTGTACTGTGGTAATGCAATGCTAAGTATAATACAGTACTGAATTCAATTCACCGCATCCAACCAAACCCTCTGCTCTGGACCAAAAGGAAACAATCTAAAGTAAAGTCAAGCGAAAGAATGAGAAAACAAAGTACCTACGCTACGTACGCGTACTTTGTACATCGGTAGAGCTAGGACAAGTGTAACTCTTCCATTTACTAATAGTATCTCTCCTACTCCACACATACACGAATAAAAAGCAAACAAACGCTGAGCATCTTAACATTTCAGATGTTCATGTAAGTATGAGCCCGGAGCTAATCAAAAATTCTCATTCCGTCACACACCTGCCTTCCACTTCCACCTCCATCATCACGTCCAATAAAAGGACTATTCGCATCCGTGCCGTGGTAATATTAGCATCAGTTCACTATGCTCCTTCGTACCTGTTTAGATTCCTAATAATATATATAAGAAAAATCCTAGGCAAGTTAAAGAAATCATATGAATCAAGTCTCCCTAATCCTATAGTACCAAAGTTTTCATTCACATCAATTGATGTCGATGTTGATTCCATGTAAATTCCCTACGGTTCAGCTCAATCAAGAGTAAAATCAATTAATCGGTGTCCGTCTCCACCCTTTAAGCCATCAAGACATGATCATGCATAATTTTTTCTCTGCAACAACAGCATTTTACTACGTCCCATCCTTGCCTTGCTTCAAGCAGGGGAAATAAAAACTTTTCCTATTCTTAGCCATACAAATATATAAAGGGAACAGTATTTCAGATACCTATTTTAACTAATCGTAGTTTGTAAGATAAGATGTAACCTTTTATAGAGTCGACATTATTTATTTAGCATAAGATGATGCAGGAACAAATAATATTATTTATGTGCACCACACACTTGCTGCTAGAGATAGAAAATAAAGTCTCGTAAAGTTCATCCTTGTTCCTTTCATGTCACACTCATCAAATGTGACAAAATGGAATTGGAAAATCAATTGTTACTGTTGGACAGATTCTACATGTGTCTTTAGAACTGCCAATATAATATCTTACTGTACTCGTTAGTGAAATGCTTCACATAAAAACGGAATACATTATAAATACAGAAGAGTGTGTATATTTTATCGTATTGCACTTGTCACAAAGTATAAAATGGATATAGTTATATTATAGGGAAAAGGAATGATATAGAATCAAGGTATCTCTATATTATGCATGTTGGTAATTGTAATAGGGAAGACATGACAAGAGATGGTAAAAGATTCAGAAGATGAAGCGCCAGCAGGTACGACACACTCGTCTCTTTCCATTATAATACAATGAGAGATTGTAAATATAATAAACATTTATGTATGCAGAGGAATAGGATAGTGTTCTATAAGTCCTCGGCGGATCCTCCTCATAAATAAAAGCTAAGGGGCTCGTATGCGACAAAATGCGTGTCTTTTGTCACCGGGGGTCGGATTCCCTGAGGACAAACATTTCTCTTCTTCTTCCGATCTTCCATCTCTGTTTTGGTGTCTCTGAAGACATTCCTTCTTAACTACATCCTCGGATAGATACTCCTACCTATATATCCCTCAGTTACTTTGCATCACCACCTCTATTGTAAGATTATTACTGGTAGACGAGCACATGTACTCTGTGGACCTTGAGTAGAATTTGGGTCTGGATAGATTTAAAAAACTTCAGTTCAGAGATGCTAGCTAATACTGCAGTAAATACTAGAGCTATATATGCATAAACACAACGCACATAATATTCACCAATCACCATCCCATATATTTCTACATATAGTAATCCACAATATTTAATGCAATGTGACTTTTGTAAATTCCCTTTCATCGTCATCACGTTCTAGATCATAGGAAGTAATAAGCATGGAGAAGATTTCATTGGTGAGCAGAAAGAGAGAGAGAGAGAGAGGTTGAGAACCTAATTGAAACTCAGGATTCTACATCTGTAGTGCGAGAAAGGACAAGGAATGAAAACAAATTTGAGAGCAAAAACAAATTTTATTCCTTCCGTCAAAACAATCCAATTGTCTTTGAGAAACACGTGAGAGGGTCATTTTCTTTTTAGCTCAAAGACAGTAAGTGCAATCAGTAGTATCCAGATAGATTCTATTGTTCCTCAGTAGCATACACAATAGACTTGGCTACATGGCTAGGTATGTCTTATGTATTATGTAAGTAAAGTACTTACTAGTAGACGGTGGTGGTGGTGGTGGTGTGTGGTAGTATATTGAAACTAAGGAAGCCTCTCACGACATCAAATACTCGCCTAGCATAGCAAAGGCGAACGATCCCGGAATATTTTGGTGAGCTGATGTGAATGTGAGTGGAGTTTTTTACTAACGAGTCTAACTAACAATAAGACAAGTCATAGGTTACTTTGCTTCTTTTTCTTTATCTTATCTTCCACTATCTCCTCTCTAATACTGGATATCTCCACACTACACGACATACCTCCACTTCTTGCACACACACAACTTCTCTTTCCTAACTACTTTTCCTTTACATCTCACACACACACACACACAGTCAGTCACATAACTATAAATACATTCGTGTACCTTGTCTCCTATCCCTCTCCAATTATATATTACGTATATACTATACACATAAAGCTAATATTATAAGGAGAGAACCCAGGCGCTATAGGTTCCTAACTAATAGTATACCTAGACTAATGTATAAAACAAGTACCCCAGCTTTGTGTCCACAGATGAGATTCGTCTCACTCTTAAATGTCCAAGTAGTCCCATTACGACATGGTCATTTTCAACTCTTTTACAAACTCCGACATGACCAGCTGATACACTGAAGGAAGAAAAACTTAAGGAAAAGTCTGGTTTAGGGATGGACAGAGTCTTAGCCAGATAGCATATATACTATACACATACACACAGTAGTAGTAGTAGCTCTATAAACTAACTAGGGAAACTTAGCTACATTTATTTCCCTTCTAAATGCACATATAGAAATATATATCCATAATGATGGTAGATATAGTTAGCACTACCACAACAAGCGTCTAGCTAAGTTTAGGAAGCAAGGAGTAAGAGCTGGAGCTCACCAAATGCCAAAAGCAGCCTTTGCTCATTTCATTTCATTTTATTTGAACGCAGCTACGTTTACGATTATGACACTTTTGCCGACCGATTTTCTTCAACTAAAACGACCACCGGCTGCCATCACCATTCAACCGAGCCATTTCATCTAATCTTTCTCGCTTTGCAAAACACTAACAAGGAAAGGAGCCGGGTCACTCCGTCTACATACTCCTCTTTCTCAAATATAAATACATGCTCGAAAATCTATATGTACGATGAATCTATTGCTATTAGTTATATGTACAGATCCTTCTTCTTACTTAAATAATACGAGAGGCTATACATGCTAAAAGTAACTAGTAGCAAAGTAACTAGCTTTTATCTTTCTCCCCGCTTACACCACACTCACAATGTCAAACTTTAGCAATTTTTTCTAATGGTCATCATCAGCTTCTTCCCTCTAGTTCACCACCAACTACGTCCAGTCAGAGAGCCAACAATCCACTATCCATCTGTATTATTGTGGCGCTAGTAGTGATATGGTAAGTAGTCAACTCAAGTTAACCACATCCATACATGGACATTGCTACATGTAAGTAGCTAAAGAGCCGTAACAGCACGAGCACTCATGCCCTTCCTCCTTACTTTCCAAGCTAGTTACTTTTACTATTAGCTACTGGCTCCTCTTCAACTTTATTTTCAAACCACAACAACAGCCTTTGCATTCAATCCGCTGTGAAAATATCCAAGGAAATTAAACCAGAAGAGTGTCTATAGGGAAACTAAACACAGGAAATATAGTAATTAGTACCTACCGTCATTTCAGAATTTCTATGCTTAACTTAATTCTTTAGTAAATAATTCCACATTACATCGGTTTCACATAAAGGGAAACACAGAAATGATTTCTGAGGCCGTATCATATCTGAGACTAACACGCAAAAAATACCTACATGCCAAAAATGTGTGTAGCTTAAGATAGGAGCAGAATTGTACATAATTAAGTAATTCGCTATCTCTCACATACAATTCCCCTCTGCCTTTTCATTTAGAGAAAAAGACCAACGCATTGAATGCTTATCCAGCACATTACACAGATAAGATCCATTCTTTCCTACTCTCCTCCAACAATCAACCACAAATATGTACTATCTGTATGCTATAGGCAGAGATTGAAAGAAAAAAACTCGACAAAATTGGATTTAACTTCTAAAGCAGGATTAAATTCATTTCTAATCAAAACAACCTTTGTTTAAATGTGCAACCTATCAAACTCCTCCATCTCCAACGAGTTCACTAAGAACTTCAATGGGAATATTTATCTGCATAGAAGTGCCTGTACATAATTTAGATATCGAAGCAGTTCAGTTAAACTAAGGTAGCTTTAAAACTCTTATATAGACACACGCAATTATATATTATATGCTCGAGCTAACTAAGAAAATAAGAAGAGAGAGGTTCATAGTACATACATAATGTAAGTAAAAGAGGTTCAGTAGTAAAGTGAGCGTAGTAGTAGCTTATCAAAAAGTCCGAGCCCGACATTTTTATCTAAACATGGTTAAGCACAAAAAACAACAAAGAAGATGGTACACAACATTAGACATAGCATTCCAACACATAGTAGTATAAACTATTTAGTTAGGTGAGTATACTGATATACTACTATAAAGTGTGTGTGTGTCTACTAGCAGGAGACTACCTCCTACCTATAACTATGTTAATGTAATATGTAACATAGAAATGCACTAGTTACTTGCTTAGGTGAGTCAAGTCCACTCACTTATGTTATGTTATAATTTTAAGTATTAAGCAAAGTAGAAGACTAATAGAGTAGTAGTGTATAATAAACATTGCCCAGTAGACACAGAAGAAAGAAAAGGTTAGAAAAAGAGGTAGGCAATCCACAATCTTGCATTCTCTTCTTTTTCCTTCAGCTACGAACTACAAATCCTATACGAACGCAATGCTACTTTCTTCTTCTTCAATCCACTTCCAATTCCAACCTAACAACCAACTCCAACTTCACTTAAGGCAGACAGACAGACTGAAAAGAGTATATAAGCCTCCAAGTTGATGTGATGAACAAACCGGTTTCTTTCAATAATTGCTGTATCAAATGGGTGTCCAAAACTCCCCGACTGCCCTGCTGAAGCTAAAGGGTTGGGCAGGGTGGCTAAATTACCTGTTCACTTCTATACATACTACATATATGTACTAGCTACTACTATATCATCATCATATGTAATATGTTTGTGTTTGTGGATATATGCAACTCTTTTCTTCCTTTGATGCATTTCGTCCAAACATCAAATCCGAAAGCACGTTAAGTCCAGTCCAGTTCAACTTATGTCGTACATTGCATAATTGAATTCAGAACTCGACTGTGAAACTGTTTGGCAAGAGAGTTGATTATATTATGGAAGGCACATCCATAAATATTACTTTTATGAATACAGTGATCTATAGTCAAGACGAAGAAAAGGAAAGGTAATAATATGGCCAGTACAGATATATATAAGTACTTATTTACACGTATGCACAGATAGCAATTATTTGACAATGGATTGCAGTGCCCCATTTGCACGCATGCAAACTCCCCGCCTGCCTCGAGTTTCTACTTTGTAGTCTTATTCTTGGCTCTTCCGTTTGGCCCGACTAGGCACACCGACAATCCTATCATATTTAAAGCTCTTAACTCATTTTATGGGAAAATATTCCCACACTGAACGTCTTTTGTTTGCTTTTCTTCGGCTTCTTCACCTTTACAAGTCTGAGAGCTAAACGCAAACGATGTCTCAGTCAGTGTCAGTAATAGCATTCTTCCCCCTTTCTCACTTGGCTCATCCTTTGCTCTCTGTATGCACTCAAAATACTTGAGACTTATCTAAATCTCTCTTGTACAGCTCCATTTCCTCCTAGCCTTGCAAACAACTCCATTTCTTAGCTCTACACACTCCGTTCTTCAGAGAGATAATATTTATTTGTTCTTTCTTTTGATTAGAAGATTATAAATACCTGGCAGAATTAAGACATCCTTAATAATATACTTGGCAAGAGCAATGGCAATATATATATAGGTAGCTGCAGGGGATGGAGGAATAATATTAGAAGGAGAGTGGGGTGCATTACCATTGTGTAATAGACAGACATAAAATAAAAGTGTAGGATAACATAACCTACCTTTACCTTCATCTGTCACATAACTATATTATTTATCTGTGTTATGTTTACTCACCCTCTTTTTATTAACTAAATACAATCGTTGGAAATAAGCCCGTCGGTCAATTACGATGATTGTAATCTATTTCTACTTCTAGCATTGAGTTTATCACTCTATATCAATCCATTCGGCTAGCTATACATTAATTTATCCTTGTTCTCCTCTCTCTCTCTCTCTCTTCAGGTTTTCATCTCCTCTCTCATATTTAAGTCTGTACAACGACATTGTAATAGCTGCATTAGAAATATCAAGTTTCAAGATCGCTCTATAAAAAATCATATGCCTTTCTATAGGTTTTTGCCCTAGCAGCTATATATATTTAGGAATATGAGCATTACAGATACGTGCTCCTCGCCTCAATATGCACTGAATTAAACTTACACAAAAAATGAATTAAAAGCTTTGATGCTTTAGCTTAGCTTAGATGAAAGTGATTGTGAATCACGATCAAAGAGCTTTTAAAAGTAAAGAAATTCCATTAAGAAAATAAATGCTTGAATGAGAAGTGTTTTTTCTTATTGAAAATAGCGACAAACGTGCGGCTTAATACATAATGTTATGTGTATATATTCCCTAAATGCACTACATATGTTCACGTACTTACATCATTGCTTCTTTCTACCTGAGAATGCATTAAACTAAACTCTGAATCACTAAAAAGCAGACAGAGAGATGTGAAATACATTTTATAATACCAAAACTACAGGCATGCACAACTTTATAGGAACCGTGCCTGTACAAGCAATATAATTATATAAACGAATACAGAGTATTAATAGCAAAAGTTCTATAAGAAAATACATTTATGTCGTGGTATAGTGTGCGGTACATGTAGGTGCGTATCATTGTAAATAATGTGGTGTAAGCAAAGACTTATTACCTAGATCAGATTACTCTATTTCTCCAACAAGCTACATTATGCTATAACGTCCCCACTCAATTCATCACAATAAAATCCTACCTGAAAACGTGTAGAAGGAAGCTAAAGGGGATATTTCTGTATTGTAACCATTTTATTTAGTAGAGTTGTAGAACGTCTAGGTAGAAAGTAAATGGGACGGACGGCAACATTAGTAGATTACAACCCTTATAGTCTAAATTCGGTTTTCTAAGTAGTGAATTGCCCTCAGTTTCGGAGTTTACTACAAAAAACACATGTAGTAACTAATAGTAGTAGAGTGGAGAGTGTTTGGCTATACAAGTAATCCCACTGCAGATCCTATTCACAAGTGAAGAATGTTTGAGCAATAAAATGATCATAAAATTTCTCCGGAAAGTTGAGTCGATGGCTTGTGTTCGTTTAGGAAGAGAATGGTATTTATACCTAAGCTCCTTGTGGAAAACTAACTTTTGTCGTACGCAGGACACTCACTTGCCGTCCTCCCTTTATTTCTCTTTCATTTCTATAAAAATATTTAAGACAAGTCAAACAAAACCCAACCTACGGGAAAATACATTGCCCCTCTTTTACTACTTCTGTCAGTTCGGTGTCCATTCTAGCACCAGGGACTACCTCAGGGCAAGCTTATTGAACTGGTGGTGGAAATAACAGAGCCAAAAAGAACTAAAATGACGTCATCAAAATTTAATACCTTCCAAAAGTGAGTGGGGGGCTCAAATCAAAATGTCACACACACAAAACTCTTTCTGTCTGTACACATTGAAGCTTGTAATAAAGTTAGGACAGGTAATACAATTCTGTATACTGCTGCGGCCTTAAATTACAAATAGGTAAATCGAGGAACCTATGTGTGCACGTTCTCGATTTATTCCTATTGAATTGTCGCAGGGATTTTTTTCACTCAATCAAAGTTTATGAATTGTTAAGACTGTTTATGGAGAGAAAGGGTTAACAGCTCTGCCTGTTCTCGCCGTTATGATGAGACGTGTAGGACTATATATTTACAACAGGGTTAAGTACACAACTAGGAAAACTCATTATATGAACTACATTATTGCAGCCAAACAGCCGTCACTCAACTATTATCGCCGTATTTCCTATTTTAACTCATGTCAATGCTATAGCTTTGCACTTGTGTGTTTGTGCCATAGAAATGCAATCAGTCAAGCACAACAGTAAGTGACAAAAAAGCTACGTGCACTAATACACAAAAGTTTCATGGTGTAAACTGTGTTTCTTTTCATTTGCCGACCCAGCTCGTACTTATTAGCTTTTCATATCATATTCAAAGGTTAAGTAGGAGCATTTAAAGTTTTATCATTTCTCTCAATAGTGCCTACACTCATAAACAACACTAATACCATAATATGAACTTGAATAACTTAGGAGGAAAAACTTTTATCCATCCCATAAACTATGGTGGAGAGTGTTTGAGTGAGCTGTTTTAGTTGAGCTTTAAGTTGTGTACGATAACCTGAGGGGTTATTTATTATTTTTCTCAGTAGTCTAACGTTGATATGGGTAAATGAAGAGAGAGAGTCAGTTGAATGTTTAGAATTAGGGCCGTCGTACAGGAAATTTTCAACGTTTTATTACCGAAATTACACTCATTCAACAAGAAACTCATGCAAACTGAAAATGTAGCAAAATGTGGGCTTTACAGCTACATAGGTATCTACTGCTATGTCGTTACATTTAGTAGAGTCGGGTACTAAAACAGTCTATATGCCTAATTGCAGTATGAGCACCTATAATACCTATGGGTTGTAAATAAGTTAGTTTAGTGATGTGTAGTGTGCGGAACTAGTGGAGCTAGAGAACTGTTGTAATACTTTATTACGATATGACAGGCACAGAGCTCCCTTGAACTATCTAAGCACTTAAACAACTCGGACGTAAATATAAAAGCCAAAACTCGAACTTGGAGTACTTACCTCTCAAGCCGAGTTATAAAACGATTAAAAACTTTCCTAGTTGAGATTTGCTTTATGTTATGCATTAGTCGGGTGTATAGAGATAATAAAGTCAAAAACTAGTAGGTGTATTGTATTATTCTCTTCTATTGCCCATAATATTCAATGTCTATAACCATTCTGTACTTAGTCTTCGTTATGTACGACAATATACTTTATGTCTGCATATAAAATTTAAGGAACCTGAGCTGAGTGAGGACACTACTACTACATATCAAATCTAATATACTGTACATATCACTAGCACTAAGTATTAACGTATAATTTATTTTATTCTGTATTACTTGCGGGGCTCCTGCAAGCTTCCTAATGTATCTTGCTGTACTAATGCTAATGTACCAAGGAAGGTACACTGCTGTTTCCATTAATACTAATATCTTCCCTTTACATAATATTCTCACAACACAACATATTAAACACTCTGCCTGAATATCATAGTATACGTAGCTCATCTTCATGATTAATTCAATCCTTTTCTTTGCTTACTTTACCATTAACCTTTTTAGCAGAGAGCTAGCTTAGAGATAGCAGTTAACTTTAAGCACACATCTTTAAACCATAGTAGTCTCTCCTACTGCTGCCGCCACTGAATTCTCTAGATTCCCTTTGAAAAACAGTTTATCGGTTTCAAAGACTTCACTAATAATATTAATAAAGTTTATGCTAAGCAACTTGTTAAGTAAAGTTTAGTGTCCTGCTAGGAGAGACTGTCTGAATGTGTGTGTATAGTTCTCGAGACGCCACCCTGTCATTATTATTGCCGGGTAATTCTACTACATACACCTTATTAACTTTCATTCCTATCTCTAAACTACATGACCACTAAATTATTCTGCACTGAGTTCCTTCATCTTTTCTATCACATCCACTAATTCTCTTTTATTCTCGACGAGCCTTTAACAATCCTCTAAACATTAATTCAGCTTTAGCCTTCCCTACTTACATTATCACTTTGACTGTTTTATTCCTGAATATCACACTGATTCAACTACATACACAAGTCCCTTTCAGAATCCATGAGTTACTTCCCATGATCAACCATTTTACGAGACTCTATGAGGAAATTATTACATTATCAACATAACTGTATTGGATAATAAGGCACAACTTTGACTTGACTAACTCTACTCCATAATAGTCTCTCTCTCTCTCTTTACTATAATATATTCAATAATTGGCTCCTGACGCGGAAAGTTCCTATGAAAGTTCGTGATTTTCGACAAACGTTGTATTTCTCACTTTTCATTGTGCTGTGTATTTTTAAAGAGGTTCTTCTATTCCTCATTACATTCATAAAAGACACGCTGTGGTTTCCCTAATGAAAAGAAAGAAGGCAAAGGTTCTTTAACTCTACATGAAATAACACACTATTACTCTAAAGAAAATAATTTGTGCGTATCCCACATTTCTTTTACCATTTTACAGTAACAGCTACTTTATAAACAGAAAACGCACATTGCACGACCAAGCAATAGATTACATAAAGTGTCTAACGTTACTAAATGATAATTTGAGTAAAGATTAGCTCTGAATTGGTCAGTAGTAGTGGTCCAATTAAAATAGCAATGGCATCTGAAGAAGATATTAAAATTAGATGATCGATTGCTACAAAACAGCATTGACTAAGTTCCAAGAAATGTTCAGCATTAAGATTTAACGGCCATGCCAGAGAAGATTGCTTTAAAAACAGATATTTCTCAGAGGGAATGTTACAGTCGATTGGGTTGCTGAGAGCCGTGAGTGAAAAAAGAGAGTCATACAGACAGACACTATTCAATAAGTTGTCGTTAGTTAAGTAAGATTACTATGTAGTAGACTTGACGTCCATTCCGGTATTCTTTGCCAATAGCTTCCAGCACTGAAATACAAAACAAAAGGGAAGAGGGAACAATATTGCCATGCGAAGGAGGAATGTAGTGTGTACGTAACGTACGTGAATGCATGCAACGGCACAGAACAGTCGGAACATTACCTTACTATTACATTGTGTACATGGATTTAGGAAGAGAAGAGAGGCTGGGAATAAAATAAGGAGAAAACTTCACGAAAGATTCTTCATTGCACTTATTCCCTTCTATTGTATCTCTGCGAAGTGTCTTGGATGTAAAGCTGAACTGTTTTTCAACACTACATAGCTTTGATTTGGTTTATGATGGGACATTGAACTCCGTCGGACTCCTCGACTCAGCTCCAAATGACATAACGAGTTTGAATTCTCTTTCTTTCTACTTGTGCAGTTGCATCAGAAGTTGAAGAAGAAAATACGAGACTAGATGATGAAGTACCTACAATAGTAGTGTTGAGGAAAGGAAAGGATGTTTCTAGTTTAGTTTGTCCATCCGAAACTTCGTCTACTTACTTAGTTAGCACTTTGGTTCTAACGAATTCTAACCAATAAACTCAAGTAAATATTAAACAACAGTCCGGTATGTGCTCGTCTCCTGTATAAATAATATTTCCTCCTAACAAGAACAAAGTTGCACTTGAGAATACTAAAACTACAACATAATATTATTTACGTATACATAGAATAGTAGAGAGAGAGAGAGATAGAAAGAAACTAGCACATCTCCTTAAATCTAATAAGTAAACGTAAACGTTCAAAATGACTTTTAAAGATACTAAAGATACAAACAAGGTTGGGATCCCTGCCGAAGAAGGAACACTGCATAACAGGCACGGAGAGTTACTCACAATAAAAATTCATATTCATATTTATATTTACGCTTATGGGCTGTGCGTACAAACTGTACATACAAAGTACACTAACTACAAATAAAAGCTGGCTGTCTCTTGTGTGCCTTCTTATTTTGTTCCTGCCAGGCGTTTTATGTTCCTCCTTTAACTATTCTCTGCATAACATCTCTCTATGCGTTAACGTTCCGGCGTACATACATAGGAAAATGAAGGAAGCAAGGTTCTGGGAAAGAATTACAAATGAAGCTCAAGTAAAATCAACGCAGGCATTGAAAGCTATATATCTCAGACAGGATTCCACATTATGCCCACTAACTACTGCATAACAGAGCGCCCCATGAATATGAATATGTATTTCTATGCTACAGTTCTAGGTTAGGTAAATGAATCCATGTAACAGAGACAGACTCCGTTAAACCAAACCTCAAACAGTTTCCTTTCCAATGGAGCCTCTCTCTTGATGAAGATGAGAAAAAGGAAGAGAATACAATAGAATCCCATCAACGCAATGCTGCTGCTTCGTTCATCCTCTGAACTTTGCCTAGCTTTACACAAAATTAAATTGCATTCTTTCAACTCCTACTTATTATGGGTAATATGCAAGAGATTCAAATCAGCATATAAAATATACTAACTAAAATATATCTCTCGCACTGTTATGCAAGAGCCACGTTAAGTCCGCCTTATATAATATATCGTATATCATGATGATTATGACTACTGGTAGCATAACGTTGCCTTCAGACGCAAACTGCACAAAATAGCTGAAGTACAATAGAGCACAAGCGTCATTTGTATTGGCACGTCGTTGCAATACAAATAAATAATAATACGATGATTGCGGTTGTGGTTTTCCTTTCTCACATGATCAAACAAATAGATGTAATCTAACGGCCTCCTCTCCTTCTTCTACAGTTCATTCCGATTAGTCTGCATCCCATTCCTAGATCTGACGTGATATCGTGAACATTCTAATGCAAAATACACTAGATACAATCGTCAAACCATATCATCATCTGCTGACTGTCTGTCTGCGCTGTTCATTCCTTAAAGCGTAGCTGAATATTTAATTTCGTTCCTCAAAGAAAAGCTCTACTTTACTCACAACTTACTGTTCTGATTTTCTTCAGTTGAAAGTTGAAACACTAACTTTGATACAGGCACGAAATTTTAGAGATAAACTTCTTATGTACTTCATATGGAAGATTTTGGCACTGAAATTATTTTATCCATGATGACAAATATTATCAACATACTAGCCGTGTAGATATTGTAGTCGTCTCTCGAAAACTCATATACCAAAATTCGAAACACAACATTCAGCATATTTGTAATAATTTTTCATAAGTCTTATGATGGTGTGTGGTATTCTGTAATTTCAGCAGAGAGATGCACGCTAAGAAACAGCTAACTACGTAATATTCAATTTATTTGTATTAAAAAACCCTGGAAAATTGAAAAGGGTAAATATTTGCACGCAAGGATTCCCACACTGCACTACATACAATAGAGTAAAAGGTTACATGTGACTTTGTATGTTATTGTGATGAAGTCATCGAGTGTGTATTTATCTAACCCGTCTAGTCAACTCTCCCATTCGTGTCTATTTAGACAAAATGATAAAGTGTAGAAAATTCGAGTCATTTTGTACACGTAATGAATGTATAATGGGTAAATGGAGAGAGAGAGAGAATAAAATCCCTTCATTTTATCAGTATCTCTACGGCATTAGATATTACAATCAGAATAATAAGTTGCGGAAAGATGAGTGTACATTCAAATAAGTGCTCGTAGCTGGAAGGACAATTTGTTCATGTCAAAACAATAGTATATAGTTTAACGCTATCCCCCAGAGAGATTGACCGAAATGCCCGGTAGCCTCAGGTGTTATATTATAACATAGTTCATACATTATGTAAACGAAATAAGCAATAGAGATAGAAAAGGAGTGAGTGGGACTGGATGAAGATCCATGTTAGTGCCGTCCGAGGCTAGAAATAGACAGCCTCCTCCATATAATACTGTAGGAAGGAGTAGGACATTAGATGGAGAATGGAAATTCAGATAGATCAGATCAGACAGCCATGGGGTACAGAGGCAAGTCAGTGAGCAAAGAGGCAACCACAAAGTTGTTCTGTCTGAAGTGTACTAGTTAGATATGAGAATGTATAGCGAGGGAGAGAAAGAGTCGGCTCTGAAATGAAATTTTCCATTTTGATAGGAAACTAAGATTAGCCCACCTATAATAATTCAAATTTCATTTTGAGGATGAGCAAGAAAGCGAGGTAGAAATGGTAGTCATCTAGTAGCACTAACAGTAAACCTGGCAAAGGTTATGTTATGATATTATTCAAATTGAGGCATATATCCCATCCAGACCATTTATTCTGTTTAAAGGAAAAAATATGAGAACTACTTCGTTTATTTTTGACTTGACTACTTAGGGCATCCTCCGCTCTCTATAAAATAACTCTTTGTCTATGGAACTTGTGCTAAGCTTGGTCCTATAAGCCACAAGGCAAAAGAGCCAAAAGCCGAGAGCCTCGAATGAATAGTTATGTTTATGTACCTTTCTGTATTCACAATTATACGGGGTGCCTGCACATAGCCTTCACATTGTTACTTCTGTGTCTAATAATCATGTAAATAATGCGTGTGGGTTAATAAGTACAGATGCCTACATAGTTTTTAAAGTTTCAACCTTTCTTTAACTGTGTAATATTACACATTGAAGCTTAGGTAGTCCTCTTGGCATTCCTGTTCTTCTAACATATAGAAAAGTACTTAAAAGAGTAGTTAGGTAAGTACAAGTAATAAAGGAGTACCATATTTATCCATACCCATCCACACACAACACACACAGGAGTAGTAGAAAGTAGTGAGTATGTATGCATCAAACCAAAAAGCTAATCATAACCCTTTAATAGCTATAATATCCAAGAGAGAAAAACTAAAGTTGAATTAGAAAAAAGTCACCTTTTGATCAAAGTTGAAGCAAGTAGCCCTCAACATTTGTGTAAGCACTTAGCTTACTCATTCAATATCATTACCAAGATAAAACCAAGCCCAGATTCAAGTTTACCCTTGTCTGACCATAGGTACCTGTGCATAGACATTTTCTACTTACTTACTTACTTATTTACTACAGATGTTAAAGGTTTTAATCTACGTGTGTGTATTATGCCTACTACCTTCTAAAGAATAGAAAACTCATCTTCTCTACAACTTTTAATCTAACTTTTGAATTCAAGTTCATTGCGAGGAAATTAATGGAGACTTATAATCTGAGAACATTATGAGACCAATAACTGGTTCCGTATAAAAAGACTAAGAACAAATCAACTTTTAGACCAATTTCAATACATACACAATAAACCTTTCAATTATGGCTGCAATTCATTATTTCCACCATGTTACACACATGTATAGAGAGAAGGCGAAGCTTTTGAGCTGGCCAACCTTAGCCAAACGAATGCACAAGCAGGTATGCGGGAATGTTGTACTAAAATGCAATTTAACAGCAAAGAACAACATCTTATACATACTAAAAGCTCAAATAAGTATGCCTCATTTATGTTTCACATAATAGGCCAGATAATTGGACAACAACTCTGTTATTGCAATTCTACATTATTCTTTCCTCCTTATAAGTGTGTAGTTATCAAAGTTACCGTGCCATGCGAAGCCACGAAATTAATGTACCTACCTATGAAAAGAGAAAAGAATTACTCGCAGATGCAGTTATTATGCTACAGTGTCAAGCTTCATCGTGAACGCTAAGCAATGCACATCTAAATTGTTAATCCTACAAATTTTCATGTGTCAAGTCCATGAAAGTCATTCGAAATGGCCTAGAATTTTGTAAAAGAGCAAAAAATATACACCGCAACGGCTACTCTTCTGCACCAACTGTCATCATCATCCTTTTCCCTTCTGTCTACTAGGAACCACTTTTTGTCTGAGAACCATCCACCAACAAGTGCAGTAAAGAAGACACGTCAACTTTAAATCTTTACTAGCTATCTATTTAGAATATAGTATGACCACTTACATGCAATCCAACCACCAACATAATATAATATATGGATAAGAAAAACGATTTCCCAGGCCATAAAGACATTTCCATCCTAAATCTCTTTTTCACATTATACCCTGACCGAAATTACAACTGCAGGACAACAAAAGAATACGAATGCCCTGTCTTTACCATATTTACAACATTCTAAATTCCTTTCTAGACTGGAACTGAAATGACGGTGAGAATCTAAGCAAAAAGGTACGGATCAATTTTTATTATAGCTGCTTACTTAGACTTCAGGTGCATTTTTAATCTGGTTCACAGTATAGAACGTAGAAGAACAGAGCAAGGCTGTCTCATAATATTAAATCCACCAACACTACAATACAAAGGAGCACAGGTATGGGGATCTAATAATAATTATAACAAAGAAATGCGAGGCAAGTGCATGTTGATTTAATTTTTTCTCTAATTTCTCCAAGCGTGCATAACAGGAAAGAATTTGTCATGCTCTGCATTTACCTCTACATTACCAGCACTCCCACATGTACACCAATCTAATGTTCTTACTGTCTATTTAAATAGGTTGAGCGTTTTTAGTTGGAAACTTCTCCGTACAGGTTCACTAAAAAATTAAATCGAAACCTACTAGCCCCTTTGACTGCGTATTATCTACAACAAGTGTACGTACGTATATTACTAATATGAACCATATTTAATAGATTAACAATACGCGTAGGTATAAACATTGAAGGAATAATATTTTGCTGGCTTAACGCTTTAAGTAGTTCTATGGCAGTAGGTAATAGGAAACAAAACAAGAGCTAGATAGCCCGACAAATTTACCACTAGTCACTTTGACTTTAGTTGGCTTTAGCCTGAGAATCTAATAAAAGTCCATGGATATAGATTTAAATAGGAGTATATGGATTTGATAGCCTCTTCATGTGTTACCGACAATGTTATTATACGACGTATACAGTGTATATAGCTATGTTATGATTATCTTTAGTGCGTTGTTGTGTTGTGAGTAGATGCAGTCGAAAATTACCTGTCGTTTCCACATTACACCGTGACCTGACAAAAAATTACTACCGTTCATCAAAAAATCGCCTTTTTGTCGGCTCGTCTTTCATTTTCTCCATACATAAGCACAATGCCAACGGCGAGTAAGAACCATAATGAACCGCATCTTCCTATTCTCAGACTCATTACTTTGCTTTACATTATTCATTGTATTGACTAACCAAGCCGTACGTTGTGTTTCCGAGGATTACATTGAAAAAATCAACCTCAAAAATTCAATCGCCAACTTTAGCTTAGCTTTAAAAACATATGGAGGACGATTACTATTTCCTAGTCCATGCTCAGTTCGACTTTCGACTGACTAATGTAAAGTAAAGGTCATTTTAAATTACTTGTGAACCTGTGCTCTGTGATTTGAGTCAATTACGTTTTCGACAGAGCTTAGAGCAGCTGCCGGAAAAGAGGCAGGAGCTTTTACCTTAATAATTTATACCAACAACCATAGTCATTTTTAGTCTACAGTCTACACTAATGGATGGGAAGGAAAGATACTTATGTTCATCCGATGAGAACGCAAAAAGTTTTGGAAATAATATTCATTTTGATGGTTGAACAACAGGAAACCACACATTAGGCTAAAATAAGACCAACTGACTCTATCCTCATATAGATAATTTATTTCTACCAGGAACATTTTAATGTGAAAACGGAATAGCTGATGCGATGACTAGGACGTAACTACTAACTGGATCTACTAATATGCATAATAAGTATTATTGTCCTTTAGCAGTAGATCTCAAATTATATAGTTAACCAAGAGCTAATAAGCAAAATTCAACTTTATCTACGTATAAGATGGTAAAATTAGATACTAGTATTATTCATAGGTGTAGCAAAGGTACTCTCAAATTTTCGTAATGTGAATGGTTATTGCTATGTTCTCGGAAGGGCAACAGTGTTCATTACACATTACATTAGCATAAGCTTCATTCCATGCCATTAGCATTTCTTATACATATTCATAACTTTGTGTAGTCCACACAGATAGTTCACAAAAATATCTACATACAGGTATGTGAAATTCTCATAGTGATCTGCCAAGAGTCGACTCTCCTCCATTAAAATATGCACACATAGGTAACTTTAATAGTCTACTCCAGAAAATGATAATTTTTCAAAAGCTTTCTGTGTCGGTGATAATAATGGCTCATATTGGACGAACTCATAAATATTGCCAACCATTATATTACGAAAACAATGATATATGAATGCAAAGGGTAATGATTAGTAATTTATACACAAAGTAAATGTATCCACTCTAGATAATATAGATTCCTTTACTATAGTAGTCTTATATAGTTGTAGAGTGAGGTGTGCATATATATAGTAGACTTGCACTAGTTTACATTTTAGAATGTACATTCAAGACAAGACAAGTGTAATATAAATTGCTAAGTGACTCACCTTGTTCAGCAGCAGCGACCCAATTCGCCGAGACGGTTAAAGCGAGGAAAAAGCCACATAGGACGTAAGTGTAGGAGCCCATGGTTTAATTTATTAGAGTTTTTGTGCTGGTTCAGAAATTGTCGTTGAGTTGAGCTGAGGTAGCTCAAGTCAAATCCCAGACCGGGTTAGAGTCGGGCTTTTTTTCAAGCTCCGTCGTTTCCGTGAGGAGAGGAAAGATTCCAGCCAGACCAGAGTCAATTGATTCGGTGGCAGTGAGCAGAGCGTAATTGCTTTTCTTTTGTCACATACTCGTAGCTCCTCGAATCCAAATCACTCTTGAGAGAGTTCTGAAACAAAAGAATCACAAGAGGGTGTCGATTAGTCAAGTGCTTCTTCATCTCCTTTTACATTTGCACACTTTCGCACGCACTTTCTACTACAATGCCCATTCTACGGATACATACATACATACTTACACACACATAACATATCACACATTTCTTTTCCTCAATTCAAAATTGCACTTTTTCATTAAAAACCTCTTTGTGAACAGTTCTTGGGCTTAACATACATATGTACTCATTCACCCACTCATTCATTCATTCTTTTCTCTTCACTCTCTTTTCATCTCAAGAGCACACACTTCATTATACTTTACTTTTTACTCCTCTCTTCACTTTTGTTCTAGCCAACACTTCAACACATCATACTACTACTACATTGCATTTCAGCAGCTAGCGTATAAATCCATGCATAACAATTCACACATACACATTATAATATTATGTATCGCTCGATATGTTTTTCTTTCTTTCTTTCAACTTATATCACATCTTGACTCGACTACACTTATCAATCTCAACTCAAGTTCAACTTTAATCACCACCACACCAACTTTGTCTATTGTTTTTCTAATCAACTCTATACAGATCATTCTCACTTGTTGACTCGAGCCTTTTCCTATCCTATACACTTTTGTCTTTAATAATTACACACTTCTACTCTGCAAAACATCTTTGCATAATATATAAGTGGAATAATAATAAGATAGCTATCTTTATGCATTGATTCGTCTACTACTATAGTCAGATCAGAGTATATAAAATTATTAGTGCCTTTCAACATGTCTCTCTTATGCAATTACATACGTAATACGTCGCCGGTAATAAAAACTAAGCCATTTTACGCAGCTGTGCTGTGTGGTTACCAACAACAAAGTACTGCATTCGTTTTCTTACTATGCTAGAATCTATAGTAAATGCAAAATAGGTGTTGTATTATGTCTCTAGTATACACGTTGAGATATGCGTGTAGTACTTACCATTCGCCAAATGCCTTTCCCTGGAGCTTTATACATAATTACCATAAATGGGTTCACACATTCACTCGTATAAAACTTGTGATTATATTAGTGCAAGTACCACCACATAGTACGCAATCCTATGCAACTGAACTGTCAATAATTATATCAAACCTGTTTAACACTTGCCAAATCGCACTAAAATGAATACAATGTTAACCAAATACTTTTATTACAAGCTTCAAACGACGACCAGACGATTGCTTTAGTTTACGTTCTCCATAGAACTACTGCATAATATTGGATGAAAAAGAGTAACGAGCAAAAGTCAAGTCATGCAGGTTCTTTTAATTCCAGCATAACCTATCAAAAATCCACATTAGAGCTCTGCAAAGACGAGTAAAAAAGTATAAAAAATATTTTCACTACTTAAGTAGAAGCGATTACGACTTAACTTCCAACTGACAATGAGTGAACAGAGAGAGAGAGAGAGAGAGCAAGTAGATTCTCTAAACCAATTCCATTTCCTTCAAGATTACTAAATTCCATTGAATTTCTGTGTGAACTTGAGTGAGCCTCTGATTTCAACTCGACTCCATTTGTACACACTCGCATCTCAATCTAGCTAAACAGAGATTATACTCATAGTGCACATTTAGTAGTAGTACAAGTAGAGATGGAGGATATAGAAAGTCCTAATCTAAATCTCACTCGGCTCAATAATGTTGGCTCGGAGCTTTCATAAATTGAACTGGAAAAGTGGGATGTGAGGCAGAGTCTAGAAAGGAAGAAAATCATGGGAGGCAAAGGAAAGCAAGTCAAGTTGAACTGATCTGAGTTGAACGGAACTAAGAGTCTAAAGGCGGACCTGCATGCCCAAGTCCAGTGTACCCGCATAACTCTGCCGTAAAACTGCCAACCAATCCCTCTCCAAATACAAACATACATGCATAAGCATTATTGAGGCGATGCCTTGAGATCCACTCTTCCCTCAACTGGAAAATCTTTTGATTTGGACGGAACGGAAATCCTTAGGACAGCCACTGCCTCCAAAAACTCTATGCACAGGACACATACACTGTTTATTCTCCAGTTACTCCAGAATAAACGGAAAATATGGACTAGGAAGAAGTTTGGTGCGAGTAAAAGCTCCTTGTTATATACTACACGAAATGTACAGACAGACAGAGGCAGGCATGGAGCACTATTTCCTTCACCCGTCTCAACTTCCACTAACTTCTCTCATCTTCTTCACGTTCTCTCTCCCCTAGCTCCTTATGAAATGTGAAACATGAAATGCATTCAATCTAACATTCAATTTGATTCTCCGGTTTCCGATCCTATCCTTTTCTGTAAACGAGTAGGAGAGAGAGAGAGAGCGAGAGCGAGCACAAACTAAACACAAGATGCAGGTACCTACTACCTACCCAAAATATCCAATATCCCTCAGCTTGCCCAAAAGCCAAAAAAGCGTATGAAGAAAGTACCTCAAGGTAAAATAGAAAATAAATACAGACACAACAACTGAAAACTACATTTCAGATCTGTCAAAGAAACCGAAGCTGTTCAGATGAGCTCACTGAGCAGAGCACGTCGATCAGAATCTGCTTCAGTAAACAAATGCTACTTTATATTATATTTAGACATTCAGTCTGACAACTTAGAGTCATAGAGCACAAGTAATCTAATATTCAGACAGCTATAGTAGAGACCAAGGCATACACACACACAATGAACTACATAAACTTACATAATGTACCATAAATTTACATATCCACAATTCAATACATACTAAAAATTTTCTTAACGTCTATTGAAAGACGACGCGTTTTCAACATTTCCATCTGATGTGATCTTTATGCCAAGCGGGGTATAGAAACTCAATTTCTGGGTCATGAGTTCACCATGTCAATTCCACCTTTTACAAACAAAACCAATAGACAGACAACTAAAGCATTCCACTAACGATAAGTAAAGTACAAACTAAACCAATTGATTCCAACCAGCAATAACCAGTCGAGCTAACCATACCAATGAGTTTGCCTATCCTGAACCATTACATACATCATGCATATTCTAATGTGATGCATTCTATCAATCCCCTGGAGGGAGGCAGCTACCAAAATACAGAATATCTCTTATAATACTTACTTTCCTTCACTTTATCTATTTTATATTGTTACATTAGTCGAACGTAACGACTGAATACAAAATCAGGAGGAGACGACAGAATATCTAAGCTTCCTTCGCTATTTCATCGCTATAAGCCATTTAATTTACAACTTTATATCTAAGACACGAGATAGAATATCATCTCCAACTGTTCTCTCTCTCTCTCTCTATTCTACCATACAGACATTACTTCTTGAGAATAAAAAACAATTTCCATGTTCTCAAGCACACATAATATAAGATCTTGCACAGACATGCTGAACAGACATACAGCTCTCTATACACACACCAATGACAGTCAGACATTGATCGAGACGTAATCAAAAGAAACGGATTTCAATTGATTTCTCCTACACATGACTCTAATAGAAAGCAATTCAAGATTTACTATCTCCTTTTATTTATATATTACGCTCATGCTAAATGTACTGACACTAGTCTAGTGTAATACTACAAGTCTCTGTCACACTATATACATCATCTATTTACCATACACACTTGCTACACTACTCGTTATTAGACTTGTACAAACTATTGCATGTCCTTTTTTCAGCACGTACATATTCCTAGTAACAGAAACTGAATATTATAACAGCTTAAAATTCCAAATGAATATAGCTATGCCATAGTATATTTTATGAGCACAAATATAATTCTACGCTCAGCAAAATACATACTTAGTCTTACAAAGAGAAAAATTTATTTTTAGACATTTCTATAGTAGATCTATAAAAAGAGGACTGAATTTGCATTTCTCGCATAGTAAGTATGACTGTATTAGTTTTATATTCACTTTTACTGGCAGGATATATGTGATTTGATCAGATTGAGAATATAGGTAAAGCTCTTTTCCTAAACTATCTCTAAATACATTCTTTGAGCACACAATAGAATGCAATACTTCCACTACACTAGACACAGCAGAACACAATGAAAATTCAGATAAGGGAAAAGCAAAGATGAAAGGACTTGTATTGTACGTATCTCTGCATGGAATATAGAATAGTGTGCGTTAGGAGTGAGCACAAAGTTCGTATCGTCAAAGTTTAGTGGAAGACAGAGGATCTCATCCTCATCGATCCTCATTTGATGGCCCACATCTACATCACATCACTTCCACTCCTAAACTACGTGCATATATCTTATCTAATCCTATGCAATAGCTAAGCCAACCAATATAATACCGTGCCACGGCACAAGAACTCATCTCTGTAAAAACTAACAACGCTAGTCTATCTACGTCTGCACAGTTTTCACAATTCACTGATTCACATCCATGCACATAGACAGACATACATACAGATTCCTAGTAAAGTATATGCATCTATACCTAAAGAAGTGAGTCGAGTGAGCGAGTAGGTATTTTGAATCAATTCAGACTTAACATAAGATAAAGAAGAGGGATTCAAACCAAGTAACCATACGACTAGCTCACTACTATTCCAGTCTCTACTTTACGGTCAGTCAGCCATTACTTAAACCTGAATTTTAACTCGTCTTTCTTAAAAATTCAAATCCAAGACTACAACATCACCTGCTAATGCATACACTCAAGCATATGCAATAAAGTCGAAAGAGAAAAAATGACTTTTTAGCTAAGACTTATTATCTTGGACAGCACTGAGCGAAACTAACGTTTGTAACAGATAACTGAAACATCATTAAGATACAAAATGATAGATGTAGAGTATTTAAACACCATTTAACTTCACACTGAAAAATATAGTGATGAGTTGAATTGTTTCGGATTAAATTACATTACCTACTGACTTCTCTGACTTGTCTGTCTAGCTTTGGCCTTGTCTGCTGCTACTGAGCATCAGGAGGAAACTACCTAATACAAATCCTACCAAGAAAGAAGATAGTATTACGTTACGAATGTTCAGCCCACATCCTATTCCAATTTTATTTTAAATGTGGGAAATCTCACGTCCACAGAAAATCATTAGTTTTTCTTTAATGCATGTCTATAGTATACTTATTAGTACACTAATACTTTTGCTCTTTATTTTATTACTCCTCAGAGAGTGAACTACATTTTCTGTCGACACAAGGCATTATTCATGGAGAGAGAGAGAGCATGAGGAAAACTCAACACGTAGTGTCAAGACATAGATAATGATGTGATGTAAGAGCATGGATTTCTATAGTCTTACATTAAAATGAGAATTGAAACTTTTGCATGTGCATTATCATCAGAACTCCCAACTTTTTCTTACACACTAAAACACAATGGATATGACTTATGAAACGCTTTATTATTTATCGAGCTACAAAAGTCCAAAAAATTCTATTCCTACAATACAACCTTCTCATCGTCATTCAAACTAATAGCTCCACGATTGCTCCAACTCTTCGACATCCCATCACATTCTATTATCAATTCACTACAATGCCAGAACATAACATCAACATCACTAGCACAATTCAGAGCATTACTTCAATTGCACACTATCTATGCATAAGATAGACAGAGCATGTACATACGTATGTACGTTGTAGTAGTAGACCTATGTGCGTTAATTTACCTTATAAGTTTAGTGTTGGTGGCCGGCGAGCTAAAAGAGTCAAGTCAATTCAAATTCAAGCTAGTTGAGTTGAGTAGTGCACTGGTAATGATAATAATGGAATGGTATGGTAGTTGAGGTGATTTGATAGATAAGCCATTGTGCTCTCAGCTTTGGGTTATCATCCTCTGCAATCACGAACAATAACTCTTTTTTCTCCTAAAAGAAATATGCACACTCATATCTCCATTCATCAGTATCATCCTCCGTCGACTTAGTCTAGGATGATTTTTTGACACCCGGCTCCTTTGTTTTCACTGTCATATCAAATAATCATTTCTCCCCACATCACTTTACAGACAGATTGCTTCCTTTTGATTTCTATTCCAATATTTAAACAATAGTAATTCTCCAACACACTTAACTCACACTGCACTTGCAACAAATCTATCAAATCTCATGTACTGAAACACTAAAACACACGCACATACACTTTTCCTACACTTTAGAGCAAAGGCTGAGAACTTTTAACCTAGTCTCTCGAATTTATTACCAACTTTGATTTATATAACGAACTAATTAATTTCATTATTGCATCTACTGCACATTAATAATCCAATTAATTCCCATGAATGTATTTTGATTACTTAACACTTAATGAATATATGAACTTTGAGACACAATTTTCACAGTAATGGAAAACGGAGCTTGGGAATCGTCCCTTCACATGACCATGCAATAGTGCATAGTAGTTAGTAGGTTAATCAAGTTTAACAAAGATTCAGCCTTTGTTTAAACCTAAAGAATTATCAGTAGCCATCAATCTGTGAACTCGTCCCCATTTGGTCTTAAAGATTGAGACAGTTGGACAATTTCCACTCCATAAATTAGCCGGCTGAACTGATTCAGTCAGTTTAAGGGCTCGACCCTTCTACTTTTATGATGGCAGATAAAAATCCAAGTGTGTCCATGTTTGTTGAAGGGGTGAAGTGAATTGTACCACGCCTGAGATTGTCACTACCAACTAAAAGGAAACTAACTAACTCGAACTGGCACTTGTAATGTAACTGAACCACTGAGAACGAGCCAGAGAGCCTACAAGAACTCTTTCAACAGTCAAAAGTTGTCCAATTTCCAATCTATGTGCATACGCACTGTAAATGTAAAATAGGTTACTTGCTCCTCTACACAATTCTATACTGTAGTGAACTAGTAGTAGTCCTCTCGAGAGGGCTAAAATGCTTGGCGTGGATGGATGTGCACTGGTCAGGTCTGATAGAAGAACTGAACTGACTGAACTCTCCTCTACAGGCAAGCCAGCGAGCGAGGGAGCACCTGTTTCAGGAATTTCTTCCACTATACCCCATGTATGTATGTATGTATGTATCTGTGTGTAGAAGAAGAGAGGCTATGTATCTACATAGGTAGGTACCTACACCATAATACATGACATTGTATATTCCTCTGAGTAAAATGCATTATTTAGCTGAGTAGTTTACATTATCGAGATATGGATGTGGATAGGATAGAGAATGTCTGAGTTCGTCTCATGGACACTCTCATCAGGCATCAGATGGGAAAGAGAGAAAGAATGGGATCCTGGAGGAGGTCCGTCCACCAACCGCAACAGCTACTAGAATCTATATATGTATGTACATATGCTATCCATGTACCTTCTTCAATCTTTTCTTATTTCTTTCTTCTCTCAACCAACTAATAGGGAGTTTACTCTACCTCTAAGTAACTACACACACTCACATGCATACAATGTATACCTACAGAAGAGTGTGCAGAGAGAGAGAGAAGTAGTTGTAGTTACTTTTAAAAATCTTACAACTATTTAGTCTTGCCCAACTCACACTCAACTCAACTCAGCTACATACGTCTCACTATATTTTATAGTTGCTAGAATCTGGCTTTAACTTATTCCAGCATGTATTCTTCCTACTTGTTCACATTACATAGGAATCTAATGTAAGTAATATATATTAGGGAGTGAAGTAACGAAGGAAAGAGCGTAAACACACCTACCTTTGCCTAATACATTGTACATACACATAACTTAGCCGGAGCAAGTTTCATTTGCTCGCTTTTCTTTACTAGTAAATACATGGTAGAGAGTAGGGCTTTACTTAACTTTACTAATCGTAAGCTTACATGCAGTACACTTCAGTTTCATTGCAATGCTAACCGAGTCAAGCCACAGTTAGTTTGTAGTTTGTACTATTGCATTCTATCTTCTTCTAGTATCGTATATTACTATGTATGTATGTATGTATGTATGTGATTTTGCTTATACATGTGGCTAAAGTTACCCAGTCGCTATCTACT
Source organism: Tomocerus nigrus (assembly GCA_019776505.1). NCBI lineage: Eukaryota > Metazoa > Arthropoda > Collembola > Entomobryomorpha > Tomoceridae > Tomocerus > Tomocerus nigrus. The sequence continues at coordinate 10,478 of JABASI010000023.1, read as the reverse complement.
CTTGAGTAACAAAGTAGAAAAGCTCTCTGCCTACCTCCCTCATGTAACTTTGTGCATTTTCAGGCTTTTCGTAGCTCAAGATACCTACGGACGTTTTAAACCAATATTATTCTGCAGTAAAGAGTATTAGATTGAACCTTCTCTTCTGCTCTGCTCAGTGCGCCCTCGAGGAATGCGTGACGGTAAGCCTTTTTGTCCGGCAACAATAGATTTATCGTGACTCAGGGAAAATCTCTCACCAAACCAAAATACAATTCAACCCCATCTTACATTAGGACAGACTCTCTGTAGCATTGCACTCTCTCAGTCTCTATATCCTTACATATATTTATTCTTCTCTCTCTCTCTCTCCTACACTAAACCAAAGGTAATCTACAGACTTTACATCTCAGTTCTAACTTGGAACTGAAATGCAACAGCAGACAAAATGCATCACCATCTAATGCAATTCAATGCGTTATTATTTTATTGTGATTTCATATTTATGTAACGTCATATCATACCTTTTCTCTCACTATCTAAAGCACGGCAGACAAAATACTTAGATTCGTGTGTTGTTGTGAGCTATGTCACATTCACACAATCAACTCATCTTCTATTTTATTTCTTTTCGAGACTTGACTCGACTTAACTGAATTCACTTGTAGACCATGCATATAGACTCCAGTTGAGCTAAGAACTCGAGACAATCAAAAGACTCACATGAATTCAATTCAATTCCATTACTTTTCATACTCTTCTGTTTACTATATACGTAATGCAAGTACTGTTACTGTACAAGTACTTTTTACTCTATTATACTGTTGATTTTTTATGCTTACCTACATTACATATCTAATATGGGAAACAAAATAATGCTGTAATATTATATTTGTATTTCACGCACTTTTGTGAAAAAATACCTGAGGTTCACTGGCAAGTAAAAAGAATAAAGAATCTGTCATGTTTGAAACTGTGTAGTCATTTTGGAAGAGTTTCTCAGCTTATGTCGCCTCAATTTTCCTTTCAAATCCTTTTCTCCAGTCTCTTCAGACTCTTCAAACTAAAGTCTTGGTAGAAATAAACTTTTCTTAAGTGTATTTAACTTAGAACTAATTTACTTTTGTAGGTAGATAATGTGAGGAAGTTTACATCACATCTTAAGAAGCATTTCTTCAAGATTAGCTCTAATATTCAAGCTCTTCAGACTAGAATAGTGTTATACTTGTAATACATATTTATGTAGATATTACCAGCATAATTGGTTAGAAAAAACCTTGGAACATTTGCATCTAATTGTTATGGATCAACTTTCATTCTTAGTTCATGCACACCATGTCTTTTCGAAGCTATAGGATCATCAAATGAGTTGCTGACTGGATAATATGGTTAAAAGAGAACTTAAACATACAGCAGATACTAGTATATATGTTATAGTATGGAAAGAAAGCCATGAAAAAAGAATGGAACGGAACAGATTGAATAGTATCCTAATATAAATCCTTTAAAAAGTTGTTTCGGCTCTTTCTATTATATTAGTATGCTGTTCAGTCCTGATCTGAGACTTGGCTTCCTCTCCTTTTTATCTCTTCTCCACTATGAATTATATATTTATATTGCTCGCCTTTCTAACCTAAAACAAAAATCTTGCGCCATAACCAAGCATTATGTATCGAGAATAATGGCTCTGCCGCACACATACAACAAGAAAACGTACGCAATCCACTAACTATCCATAAACTTTTTTCTTATGGACATATTTGGCTAGCTACCTATCCATAAATCCTAAATAGACCTTTTTGTCTGATCTAAGTTCAATTTTTAAAGTGCACATCTAACTCAGAGAGACTCAAAATATAATATACCTAGCAACAATTCATCTCTATATAATATATAGATATATAGATTGAGAAAAAGAAGAAAAAAGGGAAGCTAGAGCAAAGTTGAACGCTAAAGACAAACCGAGTTAGTAGATTGGAGATGAGCAAGTTTAAGGGCAACTTTACATAAAGACGAGCCAGATGAAATCGAGTTTTTGTCATGAAAGCTTTCATCTCACTTGGTTTGCTTTACTAGCGCCATTTCAAATGCTTAGCATGAACTTTATGTTAGTTTCTGTAGAAAACTCATCTTTAAACTATATCAAAATCCTACTGTGATCAAATAGTAGTGCATATGTTCCTATTTAATATATCTCAAGTCTCAATACAAACAAAATCTAGCTATATCAATAGTAAACACAATGCAAATGCAATGGTGGTGGTTGGTTGGTGCTAGCGGTAGGTAGCTAATAACATTCACATTTTCCTCAGACAGAATCCTATTCCCTTTCCTCACACAACACACAAACAGGCTATCTTATATACAAAGAGATAAGTTGAGCAAAGGAAGAGACTTTGCCTGAGCATTGGTTTACATTCATTTGGTTTACATGGCAAGGCAGCCTAAGTGCCCTAATCTAATCTGTCTAGGATGGAAATTTAATTTTGGGTGTGCTACCAGAATAATTTCCACGTTGAATCCCTCCGAGGCATAATATTCATCCACAACATCCCCGTTTCGATTATTATACACTGAAGAAATACGACATCAAATAACCTACACAACTTTCATCCAGTCCAGTCTACTTCCAAACAACCTTTCCAATTTAATCCAGTGCATCCAACAAATCCTCATTCAACCGCAAATAATATTACTTACTACATATCCAATAGTATATTCTGATAACTATACAAATATGCATATAAACCGGGCAGGGGCAACTAACAGTAGAACAACACTTCTCATCTCATGCAAGCAACTACCCAAGTTAACTCCTTCCTTTCTTCATCTCATTACATGCACCACCTTTCAACATTTCTCTGACACGAAACCAACGAAACGTGCACTGGCCCTATGTCCTATTCCAATTGCCTTATAATATTCTCTATTACTCCATTCACTACCAACAAATCCATGATTACCTTATGCTCCTGATTTACAATTAGTGTACAATTTACCCTCTAACTCAATAGACCCGTTAAATAACAATCGACACAAATGATATTTTATTCAATTTCAACTTCATTACTATATCAGATAAAAGTTTGCAATTCTGTCACTACTGCTTTCCTTCCTTTCTTATTATTTACTTTGCATTATTTCCTTAGATAATTCGTCAGATAGAGAAGTGATTGTAAAAATTATATATTTTTGAGAATGAATATGAATATGAATATTCATTGCGTGTTCTAATAGAAAATGAAAATCAGGTTCCCGATGCCTCAGGTCGAGTAAATAATAGGACTCATGCCGGAGGTGAGCAATACAGATCAATTAAACATAATAATAATCTCAAGACAGCAACCAAATTACTTTTCCCATCCATCACCCTTCGACCAGAAATCAAAGCATGTTGGAAAATGGTAAAAAGCAGACCCGACGCAACAGTAAGTAGATACATAACTAGGTATTATCTATTATTATTATGTACGAGTACCTACACATAATAATAATGTAAAGATAATGTTATGTAAAGTTTACCCGGAAAATCCTTAGACAGCAAAACCGAGAAACCTTAAAAATGCACTGCACTCTGCAACATGAACCATTACATCATTTGATTTGATATTTCTTAACAATTATCTCAGAAAAAAAGGAAAGGAAGACAGGAGGATGAAAAAAACGTCTCTCGCTCGCTCAGGTGAAATAATGACTGACTAATTCTGAGGAAAAAGAAAAATCATGGATGTTATTCCATCATCATCCATTTTCTGTCCCCATCCGTCCATCTATTAGAAGGCTAATACTGACAATAGTACAACTAGTATAAGTGAAGATAGAATAAATAGGAGAAGAAGAGAGGAGACGAGGGACTAGACCGAAAATTACAGTGCGGGACAACAACACAGAAACAGAGGACCTTTTTACGAGAATCCTAAATTGCCTGGTGATTTGGAGTTTCCATCTGGGTACCACATCCACATCCTTTTACTATATCCTTTAAATGCACGCTATATAGTTCGAAGGAAGATCACTCCCCTGCAATTTAACCGATTTCACATCCTCAGTTGTCTTGTGTTGGTTCTTCTGTGTCATCGTAACGTATTCGGAACGAACCCCTCTGAGTCTCTCTCTCTCTCTCTGTATTTATAGATGACTGTTTGTTATTTGTTTTCCTATATACTTCTACAAATACTCAATAAGGATCTGAACATAAAAAACAACCACCTTACCTTACTTAACTCGAACGCTGCCAATGCGCTCGTTTCCCTACAAAATGTAACTAGTTTTTAGCTAGAGGGATTTCTACACAGGCAATAGTCATTCTCATTAATGCCTTTACTTTCCTCTGACTAGCTAGTTTAGGTTAATGTGAGTTTACTTACGTAAAACAGACTTATACTACTAGATCTTCTACTTCTGTGTAACTGCGATGAAAATCAATAACTATTGTACGTACAAAGGAAAACAAAGTCATTTTTTAAAACAGGATTTATATTTATGACCCGATTTTAGTCTAAGCATCACAAAACGCAGCAGTTAACTCAACACAAAAACAATGACTTTGGGAAATGCAAACAATAACGATTTCCATAATAGTTCTCACTTCTCTCTCTCTCTCTCTCTTTAGCCTCTTCTCACAAAACATGTTTATAACATGTCGCCAGTCTACAAAAGAAAAACACATATTAGCCCCCATCGCCTACCTACATATGGATTTAGTGTTAGAACACTGTTTGTGACAGCTTTCGTACTCACGAGCATATCTCTTGCATCTCCACAACAGCCAACAAGACGGTACTCCACACAAAGACACAAAAGATAGAGACCCAAATCTCTAGAACAAGCAGACTCATCATGCATCCTTCACATCGCCGAAGACCTACTACTATTCCTTCCGCCAATTATCATTTCTCTCAAGAAGAAGACAGCCAAGCATACCTGTCTCGAGATCCACAGTACACAAGAGTCCCATAAAGATAAATGCTATTGTATTTGTTTGCTCACAGGGAGCCTTCTTAAACTAAGGTAGATGTAAAGAGGGCCATTGAACAACTGTTACCGATTTTTCATCCATCTATCTCAGGTCATGACAAGTCAACCCATCCCAGTCTCTTTCGCCATAAGTACCAATACTGATTACTTTTTCCTCACAACTCACAACAATTTTACTCCAATGCGAACATTATTACTATTTATGCGTTTATACTCCTTCAGCGATGCTTGTTCAACAGTTTTTCCTATTTTTGTCTTTATTGCTTCAGTATTGGTAACAAATATTAGTAAATATACTCCATAAACAGCTATGCAAACAAATTATTTCCTTGCTTCATCTTGGAAAAAATGTAACTCACGCATATACATTTGCATTGCACAAATCTTTCCGATCAGAAAACTCATTTTGGATAAAAGTAAGTCAATAATAATAGAGTGCACATGTTTTAGTATAAATAAAGCACAGAATGTGGTTCATGCCTTCTACCAGAATACATAACTTTGAAATAATAAATTATAATCCTTCTCTTTCCACCTACATATCATAAAATAGCACAGAATCGTTCAAGCGAAATACTCAACACATCCTACAACAACTCTCCACTTATAATCACTAACTACATAGGTAGGTAATATTATAATAAGCCGATATCTACCTACTTGTATTTATTTACTATAGTAATTTCATGTGTAACCAAATCGATTATTTCTAATTCTAAAGACGATCCCAATTTCAATCTACCGTGCCACATGCAGCTCTTCTCTTCGTCTGTCAAATCCCAGCTAAGTCACTTTAATTTTGATTCAAATGAATTGTGATGACCTGAAGAGATGATCCCATAATGTATACATCTTAACCCATGTATAGCCACATCTTCAATTCAGATAACTTCAATAAAAGAATTGAAGAAAAGAATAGGCTGTCGCTCTGACTTTCATAACGGGACATGTGAACTTGCACAAACACAATGTACAAATATGTAGTCTGAGATATTCACGTAATGGACATATGCACACAATAAACTACAGCTCACTACTGCATATTGTTAGCTTCACACACGGATATTTTACCTGACTAATGTTTCAACATAACCAAAGTTAGAATATTAGTTTTAGCTAGTATTATCATGTACATTCATGTGGTTCTAAACAAATAATGCATGTCATTTAAAGGTAATTCCCCTTTTCAGCTCGAAGGCAACATATTGTAACTCATTTTATACAGTTACAAATAGATATAGACAAAACGTAAACATAAATTCATGAATATAATGCAATATACTTCTCGATGCAAAATTAATGCTCCAATGCAAATATACCATAAGCAAAGCACACACACAGAATCTAATATGGATTTTCATTTTCTTCTCTATAACTCAAGAAGAAATGTTATAATAATTTTGCGTATATGCATGTAAGGCATTGCAAAAAGTTAAAATGCCGATAGAGACAAAGATGTAGTGCTACAAGTACATTGTGGACAGTATAGAAAAATTTGAAACGTCATTATTACATTTTGTTATGTTGAAAGAGCACGAAATTCTATCTCTGTGTCTATCTGGCTGTGCAGATGGAAAAAGTAGGAGATGGAAGGAAGTTTATTCTCCATATCTCTATCATCTTTGTGAGATGTAGTGCTTAACCGAGGCAGGCCATAGCCGTTGGAAAGGCAATTGACTTTTTGCCAGTGGAAAGATATATGATTCACTCTCGGCAGCATAGGAATATATTAAAGACTCTTAAGTGTTATAGGAAGGAGGCAGGTGATCATATCGTATGTATTTAGTAAAATGATAAAATAGCATGTGTACATTTGTGTTAAGGAAACGGGCCGCTCTCTGTTCTTGTAGTAGATACCGAAATGAGTGAGCAATCATGCATAAGGAAAACATCCCTAAGTCAGCAAAGTAACAACTCTAATGGCTAGGGCGGAGTTTCCTCCTTCACCTTTACGCTCGAAATTTTTCATCTCTTGTCATATTCTAATTCATTACTATATCTGCAGATGCATTCACAGAGTGAGAGAGAAGAGCACAGTCAGAAAGACAGAAAATTATTACATTATTACCACTGACTAAATCAGTCCCACCCGCAAGAAATGAAATGGCCAAAAGCTCTTAGAACTCCATTCACCAACTTTAGTCCCAGTCGAGTCTCAAATGGCCATAGCGCAAATCCCATTCGTCATTGACTCTGTCTACTATAATAAATTATGTACGAGTCTATGCACAATCCCATTTAGGATTACGGATAAAATCTGCCAGCCAAAAATTAGATAATTATTTCTCCTTTTCTAATATTCATTCTGATTACTACTAGCGTTCGCATAAATTAATAAATCTCTAAACGAATCCTCAATGACAGTACATACGTAGGTAGACAAAGACATAATCGTAGCAGCTAACTATCCAAATTGAGCTAATAATTTTTTTATCCTTTGGTATTTATACGTGTGCAGAAATAATATACGCGTTTTCGCTCTTAGTCTGTAATTACCTTCAACAAACTGTTTTCTGAAAGAAAGTCGATATAAACCTTTTAATTCCGTGCAACGCGTACTTCATGGCGAATTTAATTGCATTTATAGCTACTTCACTAGTTCATTTCATGCGAAAAACGAGTCAAATTACATACTTTAACTTAGAGCATAACTATTAAAGATATGCAGAGTAAAGCAGTGTTTGTTTGCATTATTAGTTTTTCTTCTATATAGCTTTAGCTATTAGTATTAGCTTACATGAAATAGCTAGAGGCTTTCTTTGAGCAGCAGGACAACCGTGACAAATGCATTCAAAATATTCAGATTAAATGAAGGATTGTTTAATAGGGACTACTCCATTATAGCAACTATTAACAAAAGTAGATTACACATAGACAAGGTCTCCTTTGACGAGACAAGACACAGATAGCTCTGCAAACCTCCATACTATTTACTATAGCTAGTTTTCTTACAATAAAATATAATCGACTGTGTTAATGTCTGTCCTGGCTGTCTGCCTATCTAATCTAAGTGAAGCCAGACAAGGAGAATGCCAACTAAGTTAACTACGCTAAGAAAGGCAAGGGATTGAGATTGAGCCGAGTGAAAATGAGTCCGTCTGTCCAGGAGAACAACGAGAATAAAAAATGAAAACCAGAAGCCGAGGGCTAAGTGCATTGTTTTAAACCGTCGACCTTGAAACCTTTTAATCAAACTGACGACTATCAGCCTTATTCACTTTTCTTTCACAAAAGTTCACTTCAATTTAGTCAGCTTCCAGCCTTTGCTTCCCTTCCGAGACTCCCGGCATAGATTGACATGGCCAAAGAACTCTTTTCACTATCCATTTACCATTTTCATACTAACTTGCACTAGATTCTCAGCTAAATTATATCTATATCCTTTGGATAGGTGTCAATACTCATTTACATATTGCTCTGTAAGTAAGGTACTATAAGCTATCCAATCTAGATATACTCGATACAGAGAGGTGAGTGTATCAAACCATTATGTTACATTTGGAGACATTAGTGTTGAGAAATTCTCTCTTTTGGCTTTCATGTCAGTGTCAGTATGAAAAATTGGTTCGCCTCTTTGCATATGTATGACAGGGGTTGGTTGTTGGATTTTCCATTGCCTTCCTACTAATGATTAGATCGAAACAAAACTTTTAACCTTAGCATTGAGGAATGAAGCCAGAGCCAAGTGCAACTTTGCAATTCCCTTTTCTTTTCCCCCATTCAGTCGCCATGCTAAGCAAGACGAGCAGGCAATGCAGTTATGTACTTGATTATTTTACATCCGTATTGAATATTATAGTGAGTAGACAACAGTTGTGTTTGCATGTGAAATAAACCAAAAATATTTTATGTAAATTGAACTTTTGCACCCGAAACTTGTTCCCTCTCTAATGCAAGGCAAGGCATCATACACAAACTAAACGAACACGAGAGAGAATCCAATAATTGCACAATCAATCTCCTTTCCCTTATAAATTCTAAAGTTGCACAACAAATCTTTGTTTTACAGAATGCTACGCACTTTCAATGTTTTATGTTCCTTTGGATCATCGTATATGTATTAGATATGTATGTGCATATAGAATAGATACGTATATTGCTACCTTTTCCCACTGTACTATAATAAAAAATGGTAGCGAGAATGGTTTGAACGAACCTCATCCCATCTCATCTTGGAAACCGATTCCATTCCAAGACAAGACAACTCAACCATCTCAAATATCTGTAAGAAACCATCGAGGATGTCTGTGCCGTTTTGTTGTGCCTTTCGAAGAAAAGGAAATTCTCAAGGAAATGGTTCTGTAGCATTATGATGGGTTGGATGGAGGAACAATAGAAATAGTTTGTGATGATGCATGACTCCCTTGAAATAACGAGAAAGTGGCTCCAACTCAACCAAACCAGTAGTAGTAACCAGACCAAGATACATGAGAGAGATGAACATAGGAAGAATATATATCTCTCTCCTCTTACAAACTCATGTAGTGCACATACACACACACAACTATAATACTTTGCGACATATTATGCTATATATCAAAGAGCGTCTCATCCATTCCTCTCCACTAGCAATAAGTAAGCTAAACATAAGATAGAATGCCAAGGATGGGAAGTCAAGTCGACTTAGTTAGATCACTTCAGACAAAACCATACAGAGAATACACAGACATCACATTGAATTGCCCAAGCTCAACAACTACCAAACCATAGCACAAGACTCAAGAGTCACTCTCTCAACTTTTTTCCAAATTGCCTATCGATTTAAGAGAAAAGATTCAGAATGGAAGCAAAGGAGTCCGGAAATTTTCCACGCTCTTTTTTCCACGATTTTCTTCCTTGTAGGTTCCTTTTTTACCACTAAATTCCCTCCGCTTTGGAGTAGCTTTCAAAGAGGCACATACAATGCACGACATGAGACAAGGCGCTTAGAGTTTCACATTTTTTACTAACCCATGCATATAAGTACGTGCATTTACACTACATTTAATTTTAACATGTACAACAAGATTAAATTTAGGCTAAGAGTAACAATGTCTGTACACATAATATATGCCCGAAGTTTTATTTTTTACCATTTCCTTCAAAACCGAAACTCATTGTCATGCACGGAGTCTACTATCCTGTGCCGTGGAGCTCTGTGCTCGACTCGACTCGACAGCCAAAAGCACGTCTCTCCTACTCTTTCATCACATGTACAAATTATGGTGAAAACGTGCAAACTCAGCCGATCTTTTTCATTCCAATAGAATGTGACACCATAACATTGTAAGCTTAATACACACGCAATTACCTTTCCAAAAGACGAAAGGTGTTCATATATTCAGGGAAACTTTCAACAGCTGAAAAACCTCATGCCATGCACTTTATTATGTAAAATAACAAATGGTATAATATCAACATTAGTTTACAGATTGTCTGTTAATTATTTAGTTTGCATTTTATAATATAATAGAGAATACCGAAAGCAGACTGTTGATAATTCCTTCTCAGCTGCATTTAAGTGATATAGGTGTACGTCTGGA
>JABASI010000022.1:0-77877 GCA_019776505.1 Tomocerus nigrus | reverse complement strand
TTATTATAAACAATGCGTCAGACTGGCTGCCTAGAATTTTTAATCTTGAATGAGCGAATAGATTAAGATAACTAAAATAAAATCTGCGTGCAAAAATAATATACTCGACAGATGTACCTGGATGGATGACCTATGTTTTTGATTTTGAACATATTCTGCCTAGGTGCATTTGCATACGTATGTGTTGCAGCCAAGTAGTATATCCAGGATAGTTGTGCGTATCGATGCAATAAACTTGGATTGCCAGTGTATTATCTCAAGATGGTCATATCAACGCATTTTATTTTGGAAATTTTGTGATGCAAACCAAAATTCTTGAAAAGTACATATTTTCGTAATTTCTTAAGCTTAGTTCTTATAGAAAAGAGCGCACAGAAATTTTTGCAACGAAAGTACCTAATGTTAAAATAAGTAACGACTCCGATTAAACATACGGAGGGCATTAATTCAAAAATAATGGTTCTGTCCTTGAATCGGAAAAATAAATGATAATCAGTACAATTAATAATTTCTATCTGGCCTAAATCAATAGGTACACCATGCTGACTCGGACAGATGGTAGAACAGGCTTGCTATTATACAGTGTAATATATGTAACAATCAATTTAAGATTACGGTTGGGAGAAAGTAAAATTGATTCCTAATTTTGTTTTTTGTGGAGTATGAGTAGACATGAGTAGATTTCGTCTGGCTGGATGGAGAAGAGAGGCGAACCAGTAATTCATGTAGATGAGTTCTCATTAGTAGTATGAATAGTAAAGAGTTTAATGAAACGTTTTGGCTTGCAGTGTGCATAAAAATGCTGTCGAAATAAAGTGTATGCATAGAGAAAAGTTTGAGTTGAGTTGACGTGTATGAAAGGTGTACTAAGTAAGATAGTCTCTGGAGTCTTCTCTGTTATTAGCTCTTCTCGATCATGAATGGCACTTTATTGAACAAAAATATAAAGTGTTAAGGCACGTTAATACATAAGTTTTGTACAAAAAAACTGGTAACGAACACCTGGTCCATACACACTATACATTATTTGCTTCACTACTCTCAATTAATAAACAAGCTAGCTGGAGCACAACACATTAGATTACGTACAAAGTGAATGAGCTGTACAATTATACACTATGTTGAAAGTGAGTCTACACATCACACGATACAATCATATTAATAGTAGTAGTACACAATAATGGAATACAAAGTTATACAGATATATATTATGGTTTCCTTTAATAAGAGAATATTATTATATAGTGGAGAAGAGGAGGAGGAGGAGGAGGATAATAATATTATGCATGTGTTTGTTTTGGGTACTGGATTTCATTCATGTTAAAAGGTTGCGAATAATCTGAGTAGTTTGAGTTTGTGGTGGATGTACTGGAACAAGTTTTACTTTTTTCACAATGAAGTAATTTAATATGATGTGCTCGTCCATTCTTTCTTCTTAAACATTCATTTTATGAGTATTGAGCTGCTTAGTTCTGAAACTCTTTTCTTCCTTTGGCTTATCGTTAACTTGGCTTGTAGATATCGTCGAGAAACAATAGATTTTATGTACTAACTCACTAGTGGACTGATTGACTGATAAGTGCCATGACGTGTTAGATTGCATTTCATCGCAGTTTAGAAGTTTAGAATTTAGGTACGGGCTAGGCCAATCTATTTGCTACAGTTAACGTCCATATGGAAGGTGGACATCATTCTCCTCCTCAATTACAATCTCTCTATTATACATAATATCCACCTTTTGGCTAGGTACTTGTCTTGTCTTGTTGACAAGCTGACGCCGTCTCTTTCGCCAGCGTCACATTGCCATTCCCTTGTCGTCCCGACATATTACTTTAACTATTATGGCTATTTCTATTTTTTCCTGCCTCACCTCCACTACCTACACTAATGCTACAGGTATACATGTGCTTTATTTATATCTAGAAATTATATTTTTATTATAAGATCATATGGGTTATAGTATAGCTCGTCAAACACATCTCATTCAGCAAGAAAATCATTTCTAATGAGTACTGTCGTGATATTTATTGCTGAATTGTTAGGCTCTCTCTACCACATACAAAACAAGTATATGCTCTAAATTATAAAGACATCATATTGTTCTATCCTTTCAGTAATACAGTAAATAAAATATAGCAGCTACTTAAAACTTACACTTATAGTACCTACATTATCGTTACACAATGAGAGATGGTAAAAATCTTAACTTCGTCAATAGCTAACTTAAAAATTCTAAATTAAAATGAACAAACTACACACTAAAGTACATAGCTAAATGTCTAGCTCCCTATTATATACATAATAATATAATGAATAATGACTTGATCAGTATAAAATGGTGTATTCTTTAAACTCATAGCCTCTCTTCTTCACGGGAATACATAATTACATCTTTAAGCTAGAAAAATTATCATTTAAGTTAGTAAGCACTCTATTACAATTATGTGTATGTATAACAATGGCTGGATATATACTACGCAGTTTATGTAGTTGTTAATAAGTTTACTATACATAATACAACTTATATTTATATACTTTTCTACTATTACACCCTTCTTCTATATATCATAGCCACGTTTAAACGTAGTAGGCGTACGAAATATTAAAGCTATATCTGCCAAACTTTTAATTCAATCAAAGTTCAAAGTCAAAGCCAAGTTTAAGACTCATTTAGTTCGAACATGATCTGATTGCTAATGAACTATTTTACATATTTCTTGTGTTTGTCTTGTCTGGTGTGTGGCATTCTGCACATATATCCAAGATCAATTCTATCGAAAGCCATTTTTTACATAGCACAGTAATAATCATCACAAAAATCCGTTGATTTATAGATTACTACTTTATCCAGTAACACTATCCTAGCAATAATGTAATTATAGTACTTCTAGTAAGTACACACTAAGGTTGTCGAAAGGATTTTTATGCTAAAAGAACGACTATAACTAACACACGACTAACAATATGATAAAATGCAATCATTGCTACACGTAGCGTCTATTAATAAGCAAGTTATTTTTTAAAACGAGTACCCATTATGCAAGAAATGGCACAATTGTTGGCATTCAAGGTTAGCTCATGGTAATTCTGCCGTTTGCAACCACTTGGTGATGTTGCACAGATAAGTGATATTCTGTCTATACACAATAATATCCTTATAGTCTTAATAGTACTATTAGTAATTCCTTTCTATATACTATTATAATAGTACCATGATAATATTTAACCATTTAATGTACTATCGTATTTTATGTAGCACGACAGAATTCTTGCTAGTACTCTTTTATAATATTATGCACCTTTGTAAAAAGTACATCGAGCTAAGTACTTAAAGTTGGCAAAAGACACAGACTGTCATTTAGACATTTCCAATGCAGAACTTGTATTTTATCTAAGGCAAATCGGCAATACATTTCTAATGTTCCCTATTTATATTGTTTTCTTTGGACCACTCAATTCACAATTGGAGTGCAGATAAAATTTTATGACTCTCCTAGAATCATTCAATGGAAACAATTATTTTTAAGGGTAAAACTCTATAAAATCTCAATTCACTCCTTATATCTACTAACATAAATAGAAAATATTATTATCATTCTCCAACCTACTTATATATCTTGCATTTGTAATATATAATATATATGCTTAATAGAATTGTATACTATTGAACTGCTGAGTGATTTTTTCCTGGTTTTGGTAAATGTCTCTTCATGTGCAATGCCAAATGATCAGAGCGAGCAAAGGAGCGTTCACATACTTTACATTTGAAAGGCTTCGCTCCTGTGTGCTTACGATAATGACGAGTCAGCTCGTCAGATCTTGCAAATCTCCATTGACACTCTGGCCAGTGACATTTATACGGCTTCTCTCCTGTAACAGATTCAATCATACCAATATCCTTACAATTCATAAACCATTATTGACATCTTACACACACTTTCCTTTCAAAATAGATAATATTATCATCTGGCAAAAGATCCAAGGAAATAAGATGGACCAATGCATGCACATACTACTCGACTGAAAACCCCAGAGGATTAAATGTTCCAAACTTAATATTCTCGGCATAATTTTCTCAAAATAGATCCCCCTTTTCCGTGCTATTGTTTTTAAAATGCTTAAAAAGCAGTTATCATAAATAAATATTGATCTTTTTAGTCCTGAGGTGATTTAATATGAAAATAGAGACTTTAAATGGAGTAATACGCCAAAATTAATAGCAATTAAATGATTCATGCATTTAAAAATACAATATAAAATAAGAGTCTCATAATGGCCCTGATTAAGTCATTGTTAATCCAGAAATTAAGCGTATAATGGAAATGTTTCATACCTGTATGAATTCGCTGATGTGCTTTCAAATGGGAACTCTTTGTATACACTTTTGTACAACCTAAAAATAGAGACATTATGATTTTAATCAATATTGCATTAGTTAGCTCATTGAGGCATGATCTTTGTACAAGAGCTACTTTATTTGATAGAGGCATCACTTGTACAGATAATAATTGGATGCAATGTGGAATGATTAAGTAACTGTCTTGTGAGTTCACATTGATTACAAATCACATTCACACTAGAACTTACAAGGCTTTTGGTTTGCTAGATGGCTAGATCCACTCTGCAGATATGTGCCTCCATATTCGTTATATGGAAAGGCAAAGGAAGAAATGAATGAAACGCCTAATATTTAGAATGGAGGAATGCAGCAGAAAGTGACTTTCTCCGTCAGTTTAATTAAATGTGTATTTGTTATCCATTCATCAATTATGAAGTAATCTTCACTTCACATTCTTACACGTGTATAATCTCTGAATTACCATTTATATTAATGTTCGTTCAGTAGTAGTTAATTAAAATGTTTAGCAGCTTTTCATTTTCTACACTTACCTACGTTTTACATATGTTGATGCATTAAATTACTTTGTGAATGTTCTGTTTGTGGTTTGTGCACATAGTTATTATCTGTATAAAAGCTTTAGCCAATGCAATTACAAGGATATTTCCACAAAAAACGTGTATCATAATTTTTATTTGCATGCAAGGCTAACCAAGCCTTGCGTACATCTTTGTTCATTCGCTGAAACAAAGGTAAGTGTGCCTAATATACTCTTCTAAGTATAATATTTTCATTTATCATCACCTGTTATCTGCTGTAGGTATACTCTAGGATAAAGCAACTTATAAAGTAAGGTAACCGAAAAGGAAAAAGGAGTTTTCTTACCCGGGTAGTCACAATGATGAATTCTTCGTTTCTCGAGTTCAGGATTATTTCTACGGTTGTACCTGGGTGTGACAGGCGGTTGGACAGAAAGAGACTCAGAGGGAAGTCCAGGAGGATTTTGGACCTTATCCGGAATGACAGCCGTCGACGTCGTCCCACGGGTAAGAGGTGATGATGATGTTTTAAAATAAGGCGGAGGAGGAGTTCTCCTTACCAAGGAGTCGGAACCTGGAGAACCTTAAAAGTGCTTCCATTCATTTTCTTATTTCTCCAAAATAAAGATTTGGCATCACTATTCCAATACCTGGTTCGGAGTTGGGCGGAGTTGGCGGTATGTACATCCTCGGGTTATTAATATTATTATTTCCATAATTCATCTTGAAGTTAGAGTATCTATAAGGAGGTTGAGTGTTGTCCATCACAGGTCCAGCAAGTTGTGAATTATTGTAAGACATATTTTGCACCAGAAAGCTTTGGGGCTGAATTTCTTCCATCATCGAGGGAATCATCGTAGCAGATGATCCCACTGAAGAGTAGTCTCCAAATCCGTCGGAATGATGTTGTGTCTCCAGTTTCCCTATATCCTCCCATGGTGGTAGGGCTACAGGACAAGGTCTTAGGAAAACATCGTCGTAAATTGAATTCGGACTGGGCATCGTTGGATGATGGTGACTACTTATAGGCACAGGATAGAAATTTGGTATTGTTTGCTGGATACCCATTCTTGGACCGGGTACCATTGGCGAAACATCAGAACTCTGGGGATGATGATCCCCGAACTCACGCTTCACGCGATGTTTATTCAAGTAAATATCTAGTTCATTTTTATCCTGCAAAAACAAATAGCAACTTTTCTTTACTTGCACTGAACCACTTACACGCGGGTTATATCTCCCGTCTTTTCACTATATAACAATCAATTCCACAACTTATCACACTGAGAAACTTCTAATAAAATAAAAGACAAAGAAAATGATGAACTCTACTATATCCAGCAATTCTATTAGAGATAGAGAGTAATTCCCTGCAGAAACAAAATTACGATGCTCAAACACATTCAACTGTGAAGACGAAAATAAACTGGCACAATGATTATGATTCCATGCCCGTTCTATATGATATCCGACCATGTTGCCCGTTATCACTACCACTATCTATTAGAGATTACGAATTGCGACTGTTGACTCTGACTGTATACAGATCTGTTATTGGAGGCCTGCCTAGATAATAATATCCTCATTATATCCCAAAAATATCAGTTGCTCGTTTCTGATCAAAGTAAAACTAATTGCCAAAATGGATTTCGTGCGAAGTTCATTTTCTATAAATCCCATAAGTCCCTAAGCGCAATTCAAGCATATAATGCGTACACAAGTACGGATGAGCAACTCTTCATTACCTAATGTAGTGGCCACGTATCTCTTTATCCTTCATACTTAGTCTACTTCATAAAAGTGATGCAGGGAAAATAATTGCATATATAGACATCAGAAAACCCTGTTAAAACAATAATATACTCAGATTTAGCAACAACAAAGTAAATGTTCATTCAAGTGCACCCGAGCATATTATCTTTGTTTACAGTGTCTTTAGTGAAATAAAGCATGTCAGTAATGCTACACTTTGTAAATATAAAAAGCTTTTGTGAATCCCCTTACTTGTCTATCGTCATTTAATGTAACGTTTTGTATTTTTCATATCAGAAGTGTACGTAGACAGATTTCTGGCAGTTTGTTTTCTCATTATTATTGTCGAATGATGAAATTAGCAGCAAATTAAATACAAACATATTTTATGCTTTTTCTTTGAATGAGTTCAACTAATATCGGCTTCTGGCAGTGACAAATGGTATCCTAATGCGACTTATCTATCCCCAAAGATAGCACATGTAACATACACAACTACATTATTCTAACTTTTAAATACGGAAGGATATTATGCATACGCGTACGAATAAATAGCTACCTACAACCTACTACATATACATAATCATGTATAGTTCAATTGGATTTAACCTCATAATTATTATTTTGTGTAGCTCAACTGATAAAATTGAGCATCTAACTTATAGTTTTACTGGAGCAGAGTCAACTTATCACAACACGCAGTATCATTGGCCAAAACTTCTCCTTTCACATGATTTATAAACAGTTGTGGACATTTCTATACTGAATTATTTTATTCTTATGTCATACTTTTGTAGTTTATTCATAGTTTATGTAATGTTCCTTATAAACAGCCTCTTCTAAAGCAATGATATTTATTATCGCCTTTCAGCTATTAAAAATGCTGACAAACGCTCTGCTATGAATCTTACTTCCATATTATTACAACAATGTGACGTAAAATATTCAAACTTAATACACTTTCCTGCATATTAGTGTCTCACGATGATTCAACGGTAAAATTACTAGTACATAAATACAAGCAAATGTTTCTCTTACAGTAGTTTAGAGTAGCTATACATACCTACAGTCATTATTTCGTTTTTTACTAAAACTAAAGTTTTTTGTGAAAAACTTCTGTCAATATCAATACGAGAAAGTATATTCTGACCAGAAAGTACCTAATACTTCAAGATAGCGGATTTTAGGTATCAAAGTTGAAGTTTGCATTAATTACAGTATTTATGGAGAAATCATGGGCAAATAAAAAATATGTGATTTTGCTGCTTGGGACTAAATTAATTTCGTAGCCCTCCTTTTACTTTACCTACTTATTTCTTCCACATTATTTACTGATTACGTGGAAAATCACAAATGAACGTTTCGACCACTGCGTTGCATGCTGCAATTGTGATGTCAATGGCTTAAAACAGTACTAAAACATTTTGAATATTTTAAACCTATAAATATGGCTAAGATAAAAGATATGAAATGAATTATTTTAAGTGATAGCAGTTTATGCTACGTTAATGAATCATTTTCATAGACTACATTTATTTTCCTGAAATGATGTTCGCTGTTGGACGACAAATAAATAGTTGAAATGAGTAGATACGCATACCTGTATTATTATGTCATCAATAAGATATAGCTGGTATAATATGGATGTAAAACGTTGTTATATTTACATTACGTATGTATTAGTAGTATGCATAGATTTAGGATTCAAAGGATAACAAATGGATGGAGATTGTGTATAGGAGCGATAGATATGGAAATATGGATTATTTATGAGTGCACGGCAGTACAGCAGTCATTTATGCAAGATTGAAGTGGTTATAAGTTGGAAGAAAAGTTTAGAGTGAGGATGAGACGCCTACGCAGACTTATTCTATCTACAGATCCAGCATTCTCTGTTAGAAGTCTAACTCAACTGTTGTGTGGAAGGATTATTTATCGTGGTATAACTTTGTAAGTAGCCCCTATAATATTGTTTGAGAGATGTACTCGCTGTGGGTTTACTTTTCTGTTTGCTTACATAGGTAAATGATTTTTTGTAGGCATTGTTGGTAGTTTGCTATACTAAAAGTTTTTATATGCATATTTAGTGATTCTATTCATTGCTACGTTGTTGTATGTTGAATGGAAAGGGATTTTTTGTCGGAAATGATACTTCGTTTCTCATATTTGAGTATAATAATGATTTTCCTGTGACAGTATCCAATTAAAAGGATTACAAGAGTACTTAAGTGTATATATTATGAATGTATGAGTGGTTTCGATGGAATGGATTGAGCACAGATGAAAACGTGCTGTCTAATAATTATAACTTTGTAGAAAGACTAATAATAGTATACCTGCTAGAATAATGTCGATACATCACATCTCATCCAACTTTTAAGCCTTTAACATTAATAAGTGGCTCTGAAAACGGAGGAATGAAACAAAACTGGCAATATAAACAAGATAGAGAGAGGAAGAACATCAATAACAGGAGTGAGAAAAACAAAACGTGCACTATGTATTTTCTGTTTGAGTTTCTCACTTATAGAAAAGCTAACATTAGCTTACGCCATAATATTCATCGTGGATTGGATGGATAGTGGTCCTAATGGCAACTCAAGCTGCGTAATTTTATAGGAATTTTTACACGTAGCAATAGAAAAGATTGTTTGCCCAAAGATATTGGTTCGGAGACGATGTTGTCTACCTACCTACTCGTATGTACTACATAATATTAGGATTGTGTCTACATCCATTCAGGACATAGAAGAAGAACTAAACTCTTACAACTCCTACATCCCAGACAGAGACTTGCTTAGATCGCCTCTTTGTTGACATTAGTACTTATCTATTTACTAAAAGTATTAAAGGGAATTGCACACACATGGAGGGAAAAACGGCTACTACCATTCCATAAGCATTTGAGGACAGGATTCAAAGAAAACCTGACATATGTCTAATTAACTGCATTACTCTGTTACGTGACATCCGAAGGAAATAAGGAAATACGTACGATTTTCGGACATGTGGATGAAAAACATGCATGTTGCTAAAGATAACATTTCTAAGATGCGTAGATGGATGTTTTTGGTGCAAGAAAAGCGTGTTTTGTCTTTGAGTAGCAAATGATGATACTTTTTAGAGCCTAGATAAATTTGCGCTGGAAATGAATGTAGGTAAGCTAGATTTTTAGATTGAAATTTTGAAATAGGAGGAAGTAGATGTGGCTTTGTCCAACCTGTGCAACATCAACGGTGGTTAAAACAGCGGAATCGACGGCAGGGCCGCCATGGCCGTAATGATGGCTCGCCAGAATGGAAGAAGAACAGGAAGTTAAAAGGTCAGGCACGATCTGGTCATCTTCAGGCAAGTCAACAAGAGTCATGAATAAACTCCCATTGCCACCATCCATTATTATTGCGTCGACATTGTCATGGATGCTCATGTCACTCGGATGAGATAGTGTTTATTGTTGACAAAGCCAGTGTTTCACAATCACAGATGCACACATCGCAAGATTATGTCGAAAGGAGTCAAAAGTCCTCCCTCCCCACTATACATACATGGATATATTATGTAGCAGTGCGGAAATCTTATAGCTAAACGATTCAAATTGAAATTTACGGACGTTGTTGCAAGATTCACAAAGAAGCACAAGAGAGGAAAATGGAAACACTGAAGGATATGCTGCTGAATTCTGTTTGCGTAGTAGTAGTAAATAGAAACTATCTTTGATTGAAATAGAGTGAGGAAAAGAGGATCCAAAAGAAAGAATGTGAGTGTATTGGTTCAGGAATTGAGATGAGTGGGACAGATGAGGATTGAAAGAGCTGAGATAGTTTCAAGATCAGTCTTAATATCCCTCCTTTGGTTCTGATGTCGATATAAAGTGATCTGTTTATTATATCCAAGTGGCTGCAATAATAATATTCACTGGGTTAGGGAATGAAAAGAAGACTCGACACAAGGAGATATGTGGATTCCAGTGCAGCTTCAAGTCAACTGATCTTGAGTAGGCACTCTTTTCTTACTATACAACAAGAGTCAGTTGATAAAGAGAACCTTTAGGAAAAGAAACATAAAAAATTCTTGAATGAATGGTGTACTCTGGAGAAAACTTGTTCTTTGAGTCAAGCTAGGAAATCAACCCCTGCATCTTATCCCTGATCCTGCTCTCTGCTCACCCCTACACTACAGACTATTACAACCAACAACAAGATTCAATTCACTCACACACCATTCTCATTCTCGATCATCTCTCTCTCTCTCAAGAAAGACTTAAGAGAGACAAGAAAGACGCTCGACTCGAGTCTCAACTTTGAACAGGTGTAATGGAATTATGATCCTATGCAACAACCACGTCCTAACAAACAACAACGTAGTCTTTCCTCCCTCTCCGCTTTCTGTCCTCTCCTGCCCCGATCATCATCATCATCATCATCATACAAACTACAAACTACTACTTATCATTACACACTCCCATATAAACGTAGGATTAAACATTAGTACTTCTTTCTTATACTATCTTCCTTGTATACATACACTTCACAGATTCATCCCATCGCATGGCCAACTAATTAACACAACAAAAATTATGAGATTTCATTCACCACTTCACCACTCCACTCAACTCACTAACGTTGGCAATGACCCAAAGTGACCTGGCCATACACGATTGTCTTTTCACAATCTAATATAAGCTACTCCGACTTTTCAATCTAATGACCTCTCTTTCATTCTATTTCTGATGCATTTCCAAACTCATCTCATTCACAACAACTTTCCTACACACTCAATCAATCTCAATACACATCTCTACTTATATACATACATACGTCCAACATGTCTATCTACCAACTCCTCAATGTGACAATTGCTCGTTAGCCATCATATTATGATAGTATTCAGATCTTTGATTGTATACACATTCATTATATTACACTACTAATTCTAAACCAGTGTAAACAACACAGAAATAAGTGCCTATTATGTGACATAGTTGTTATCCAATCACTTCCATCTTGAATCTTGACTTTCTGTCCTAACAGTAGTACTTTGTTATACAACAGTTTCTTACTTCACATCACAATTACATTATATTGACAGCAGAGACAACTTGTCTCGTCTCGTCTGTGATGGATTCTAAAAGTACTATTACTGTAGCCACTTATTGTCTTGTCTCATCATGGACGAGATGAGTCGAGATCATTATTATTCAGCTCTTTGCTATGCTATGATACGCTACAAGCTTATATATCTACTACAAAATATACAACTAAACATTAGTATATTTGTGAATAAGATATCATAATCAAAGTAAATAAATAAAGTGAATACCTAACCACGCTTACCAATTATACGTGGCTATATTGAAAATGGACATTCCGTAACATACTACAGTTTCCAGACATGAAATGTGGATGAGTAGACATGGAGGATCTTGGCACAGTGGCAATTCATTATTCCGAGTCTAGAAATCCTATATAGAAGATTGGTTGTCCTGTGTCTATTGATCTTTTAGCGTGTACAATTTGCACTATACTATAATGACATTAAGGTAAGTGGTCGTGAGTCGTGAGTGCTCATTTAGTATGTAGTGGTTGGTGCGGTGGTAGTGACATTTCATACGGATATGTTAAGTTAATAGGAAATTGCAGCTTCCTCTATTATTAACTACATTAGATTCTGGAATCTGTCGACGAGTCGAGTACCTAGTTTGAAACAGGGAGCCAAGCCAAAGTAATGGAGGTAGAATTTCCTCTTCTAAATAATGTACTAATGGAATTAATCTATTAATATGCTTAAATTACAAAGCTCGTCTCGTCGCTTCGTAGCTTTTGACCTTTGAAAGGAATCGATCGATTTAAATCCGTACGGCTACGTTTTCAGAGAAATAATATTATAAAACTCAGAGATGTGTACCTTTGAGTAAGAGAAGAAGAAAGAGTCAATATTATACGAAATAACTACGCTAATTATTTAGAGGAACGGTACATGAATAATAAGCTGAATGGATAGTTGTGATACTGACTGACAGTGAGTACTTCATATAATTTAAGTAGATACAAGGATTGACGAGTATCATAATTCAATAGATAGAAAGTCGGAACACTTATTCCAGAGAGAGAGAGGAAACCACAGGAATTTTAAAATCTATTTACCTGTGCAGCCTGTAATGTATGTGTCAAGTGCTGAAGCGTAACTCTTGAAAACTGCTTACTGATTGGCGTAACTAATCGATTACATTGGAATATTCAAAGCTCTTCCGTGGGATATTCGATAGGGAGACGGAAAGAGTTTTTACAGGGTTAATAGTTCTTAATACAACATAATAACTCCGTCTCGGGTAAAAGGCTGTATCCTGTGAGTTTTTAGTGAGACGATGTTGTTGCGCCTTGAATCTGCTTTTAAGCTACGTTTATCAACAGATAATGTGCTCTATTGTTGTATAAGCCATTATCTCGTGTGTACATACTTAGCTATTATCGAAAGGTACATTAAAGGCATCCTTGGATAAGGCACTTCACAGAGTGCACCTACTTTGTATATTTAAAGGCTCTTCTAATCTCCCTCCCTCTCTAGCTCCTCAGAGAAAGAATCGAGGAATACCTGAGCATATCTTTCTCTCTCTCATCCTCATTTCACATGCATTGCTACATAACTTAACAATGAGATAGACACGCTAGAAAACTTATTATACTCGTACAGCATCCGACAATCCGACCCTACATTAGATAACATTCGCTAAGCCCATCCAAATGCTTTCTGAAACTAGAAGAGGTAGGTACCTACTTCATCTTTACAACTTTACTTACCCAAGCAAACAATAAATATTCCAAGCAGCGGCAGTTCAGCCTCAGCTCTTCTATTATCTCTTCAGTTTCCTCGATTTCCTTCACTTCATTATTTTTTACTCATATTTCTCTATCTCCACTTTAGGTCAAGCTCATATACACGTTATTAGCATATTATTATTGCATGACGAATAGCCCAATACAGGAAGCATTATTCTTTAGGCACTACTCTTGCATTCAGAAGAAATTCTTAGAATTACCGTACCAGGCTTTTCTTTAACACATCTTTCATTTTATGCAAAAATGTCTCAAGTGTAAGCATCAGCATCAAAACTATCATTTCCAAAAATTCTACTATTATTCGCGGATTCAGCAATTTCAAATTGAAATTCAACATTATCGTAGATATTTATATCGTCACGTTGCAATTTTATACAGACATTAGGCCATTGTTGGTCGCAATGGAAATTCATCTCGGAAACTTTGATAACTTTCAAAATTGAATGATATATTTAGTTAAATAAATATGTAAGTTGCGTAATTTTTCTGTAGATATACCCTTACCTTACTTAATTAGGGCAATTACTTTGCATTGAAAGAATAAAACAAATCAATAGAACTTGAGTTAATGACAAACAAAGATACCATTTAGGAAAGCAGAGTATAAGTAAGAGTATTATATATTCATATTGACATAATAGTAGTAGATTGAAGAACTGCCTCGTCATTCGTCGTGTCATTGAAGAAGTGAACATGCTCGAATGTGTATTTGTAGGTATCTAATTTTTAGAACTAATGTGGTTGAAAAAGTAATTTATTTAGTCAGTGTCTGTTTATGTAAATGATGGGCCATTTTATGTATATTTGCAATTTCGAAGAGGATATTGTTTCGGGACGAGAATAGATTTTCCTCACTTGAGTCATTTTTGTTGGATTATTAAAGTTAATTTAGCGCACACGACTGGATGTATTTTTCATAGGAGAGTAATTGATAAAGGAATAATTAAGAATGAGAAAACATGTCTGAAGTTGGTTGGTAATTGAATAATAAATGCAAGAGTGTTGTTGAAGTTTTTAAATCAGCATTTGAAATGTAATTAGTGTTATTTGTGATGATGAAGATGATTAGAGTCAAAAATGAAAAGAATTAGCATTCCAAGTATACGATAGTGCGAAAACAGCATTTCTGGGCATATTTACTATTGCTAATCTAAAGTGCATGTAATTGTTTGAAGAGAGCACAAGAGCCACACACGAACTGATGCAAGTGTACACGTTCTTCGGGCAGATTCTCTGTAAGGAAACGTCGAGATTTAGTTGTATTACAGCTAATGCATAAGGTACAGACCGAGAAGTTGTGGCGAAAAAGTTAAGGAAGATGGTTTGGGCCATATGAAAATGCTGAGTTTAACACCACGTTTTTATTAGTCAATTTGTATGTGTGGAGCTAACTTTTACAAAGCTAATGGATGGTTTTACGGTGTGGTCTTGTTCTTTTATAAATATTGGGTTCTTGTGATATTGAAATAAGCTCATAAAATTTTATGTTCTTGTAGGGCAGCATTTTATCATCCTTGTCAAGTCGACTTTATTTACTACTGGCAAAGGAGAGGAATTGTTTCCTCAGCTAAAAGAAAGCTCTTACTTTATTTCATTACGGAGAAGAGAGGAGTGCAACAGTAAAGAAGAAGAAAACGTAATAATATTCCTTGGTTCGTGTGTAGTGTGTGTGTTGTGAGTTAGAAGAGTGGTGGTGGTGGTGGTTGTTGTATACCTATGCATAATGGAACTATCACATTCAAAAACAGCCTCGAGCTTTTTAATCTCCCCAAAATTAAAACACAATTTGAAATTAATTTTGTTTCTGTCAAGTCAAAAGCAAGTTTGACCACTTTGTCATCTCAGGAATAATTAATGTAACGGCGTGGGCGGCTCATTCAGCAAAAATTTTTCCCTCGTTTCGTCATCTTCCATTCATATTTATACCAAAACCACTTGTAACTTTATCAACTCACCAGTCGAGTCCACTTTCGTGCGTAGTACAAAGATTACAATGATGTTCTAGCGAAATAATGCAGATATAAGATAGATAGGACGAAGATCTCCTATGTAACTCTGCCTCATCCATCCCCCATCATGAAAAGATAACCTGCATTGCCGATCTGCTCTGGCTGGATTTACTTGCTCGTCTGGACTAGTACTTACTCTTAACTGATCTCTTTGTACTCTTCCTAATATTATTATCCTCTGTAGCAGTAGATAATACTCTTATTTCATCCCTTCTTCTCAGTCTCAACTAAGATAAAATGTGCAAATGCAAAATATAACAAAAATGCAAAAGTCTAGTGAGCAGTAAGCAGGTAGTTTCTGTCTTTCTGTTGTTTTCTTAGGTTTATAGTCCGTCTGTGCATTGTAATTTCATTGTCCATTGGATAGCAACTCTTTTTACGTAGCTATATGCATGAAGCCAAAGAGAAAAGAGAACAGATAGCTTCACTAAACGAAAGGATTCGTACGACAAGACAGAAATTACGAAGTTACGTGTACCCATTTATACATATGTATAGCTAGGACTGCATTTATATGTAAGTGCAAAGTTGTCGGACAACTTTAGTCCGACTCTTTCTACAACACCATAAATTATGCTTAATTTTTCATACATCCACTATACAATAGTCTACATATATCCACTGGCTATATTATAATACTTTTATTCACTGTTATAAATATAAGTTTACATTTTACTACTTTGACTGGAAGTTGGAAATCATGTACCTGAGTTGAATGGTTATAACTTTGTAGACTTGCTACAAGACATACCTATGTTTGTAACTTCAGCACAAATATTATACACAAGAGAGAGATGTGAATGAATGAATCGGAATGAATGGGACACACACGCTCATTTGCAAAGACATCCTCTACACAGTCACATTTTCAGTGGACATAGCCACAGAGACATCCATATCGCCATCAGTCAAGTACAACTGCAGATAAGCACCTCACACTTCTCCAATAGACTTAAGTAGATGCACATTCAATGTAACGTCAAATATATAGTGGGTGGGTAAAGGTAGGGCAAAACTTGTACAGACTACAACCAACAGACGCTTCTTTATTGCTTATTCTTAACTACTATTATAATATACTTACTTATTGCCAGTTAGTCCACTATAATTGACAATTTTTTATTCTTTGTTCCATACCCACCTCTCGGTTCAACTCACCTCACCTATACATATACATACACAATGCTCAGGCACAGACTTTCCAGTTGCAGACTCTCAGCCACAATAAGTGTCAGGTTACAATAATCCCATTTTTTATACAAGTTAAATCCAGTAGGAGCTACCCTAACCCAGCCCAAATAAATCTCCATAGATCTAAGATAAGGCACTTATCAAGAAAAACTCTTTATGAATGAATACTGACGTACCTACTACATAAACCCTCCATCTTTTACACTTTTCTACTCCCTGATACTCTTTTTTTCTTAATACTGAACACATTAAAACTAGGTATACAACGACTAATACGTAATACTAAAGGCACCATACGATGTCTAATTGAAAAAATACGACCAGCAAGTGAATGACTCATTAATTGGGAAAAAATCTAGATTAAGGGTGCAAACTCTAGGAGCAGCACCAGAATCTATAAAATAATCACATTTATAACAAAAGGGAAGGTCATTACAATTCATTCAGTCAATGAGTTCATAATGTTGTTCAGCACAGCAGAAAACAAAAACTACTGTGGACACACGTTTTTATGCAAAAGATTATCAACAGAGGAACAGCCATAATCAGCAACCTTTCCCAGTCTAATCCATTTTCAGACATTTCAATTTTCGAAATGTCGTATAACAACAGTAACATTTTCCGCTATGTCTTATTCGTGAATCTGTTGCTTCTTTTTCTCATGTACTACGACTGACGCTAGCGCTGAGTTTCCCATAACTGAACCACTGAGCACAACATGTTTTTGTTAAGTGTTCAGTTAATGTTTTTCATGACCACTGAAAACAATGACATACGTATAATCTGACTCAATAATTGTTGGAGAATTTGTAATTGATATTGTACTTTAATTCAAAAGTAATTGGATCGGCAAAGGAAATTAGATTTGGATGGTATAGCATTAGATTCTATAATGCAACTGCATTCGTTTAGCACAATTATTAATAAATGCTTTCACCCTGAATTACACGCTAGCAGGTGGCAGGTGGATACTATCTGGATATCTAATTTTAAAATAGATGAAAAACACATACATTAAAATCTATTACTTAACATCCAGCTCATAACTTTTCATAACATCTATTTAGTAAATATGTTTGTAAACGGGTCTTTCACTTAGCTGCAATCGCTTTTTGCTGAGGAAATGGCAGTTTTGAATGGATGATTTGACGTACAGATAGTGTCAAGGAAGATTATAATAGTTCCTGACAAAATTTGCACTTAGCAGATAGTTACTAGTATCATTACTGTGTGTAAGTAAAGGATTTCCATTGTTGTTTTCAGAAATTCTGCTAAGTATTATGTAGATGAAAGCATAAAAAGCTGTAGACATAGATGTTGTTGTGGTGGAAGTGGTATAGGAGGAATAAAAGTAGGATGATTACACAAGTTTCAACATGATTCGAGGTTGGAGTGACAGAGGAACATGGCCGGGTGTACTATTTCCATTGTGCGTAGATTTGAATACTAATAGAATTGAAGAGTCAAAAGACTGAAGACAAATAGGACTGAAGAATTAAGGTTTGCAATGTGAGAATATGACATGAGGGACACGACAGGCAGCAGTGACAGTAGCTGGACGCTGACGGAGATGGGCTGACTAACAACTGAGAGACAAAAGCACGAAGAGAGGACGAAGAACAGGGCACGGATTACAGATTCTGCATGCATATCAATAAATAAATATCCATCTGTAAAGCACGAAGAGACTTTCACTCCCAATTCCTCAAAGCTTTTCATCCAACTTCAGAATTATGTATAAGTCAGTGTTTCCAAGAGAGAATTCATTGATGGGGCTGGAGAGTGAGTGGAGGAGTTGAGATTTGAACGTGAAGTCTTAAGTCTATCTTTACAAACTGATTATGTGACAGAGAGGTTCGGTGGTCTCTATCCGCGAGTGAAGCCAAGTTCGTGTGCTGTTTACTTTGATGAGGCGGAGAGTTGATGAATGTGACCTGTCCATCGATAGATAGACCATAAATAATTTTCTAATACGATACACAAGTGAGTTCATCATTTTCTTGAGGAACGTGAACAAACTACTCAACGTTTTCCTCGGGGCGCCTACTTAAGTATTCCTCGCACATCCATGAATTCCTCCGACTCGAACGACTCTACTCCAACTTAACTCCAATCCAAACGACCATGAAGCAATGGAGTTCATGTTTCTTATTCCCAATTCACAATGTAATGTAATGTAGCACGTCAGGCCGTCCGTTCCGTACCAACATACGCAACGTAAAACGAACAATAACACAACAAACGCTGCTCTTATCATTATCACACACACACACACACAGCCCCCAAACTTCATCTCTCCATGTCCAGACTCAACTCAAACCAATGGACAAGTCACTTCTCTTTAATATATGTAATGTACGCAAAGTACTTATTGAAAACACTGAAAATCTTTCGAAATTTATTGTTTATTTAAGCCTAGGATGATCGCCCTTTCCCCTCTTTCCAACATCTCGAATCAAAAATTCAACACAGAGGAAATAACTACTAGCTAGATATGTTAAATGTAAAGAGGAAAATCTAAATCTCCAAGTAATAGCATGCATTGTCTCGGAAAACGGAGACTATAGCAGAATCAAAAAGCATACAGGTGTATGATGATTATGATTAGGAAAGGGAAGAAAGTCGATAGCCGATAGATATGTGCATGAATTACTTTGTCTGCTGCTAGTCCAACTTGTATTTTATACACATGCATTTAACTTTGATTGCCTTAATACAAGACTACACGGGGAGTAAACGATGATGACGATACAGACGTTAATATATTATACAAACCATAGCTGAACGTGTCTTAACTTATAGCATCAACTCCCGAGCTAATCTTAACTTAAATATCCTGCCATCATCATAGACTTATTTGTATATTCCTCATTTCATTACCTATATCCTATTATTATTTTACTATATAAGGAATGAACCTTACTAGGCATTCCT
Source organism: Tomocerus nigrus (assembly GCA_019776505.1). NCBI lineage: Eukaryota > Metazoa > Arthropoda > Collembola > Entomobryomorpha > Tomoceridae > Tomocerus > Tomocerus nigrus. Next base: position 58,277 of record JABASI010000022.1, on the reverse strand, counting down.
ATCAGTGAAATAACAATATTATTATAATACTATCCTCTATCTGACTTGCAGTCCTCTTTTCAATCACAACTTAAGCACGGCACATACACAGACCTCAGATTATTACAGATATTATCAATTGTTTCAATTTCCATGTTTTGCACACGATAAGACGGTTTTCTTCCAAGTCTAAGCCTATATGATTTCTTACTATAATATACAAACAATATTCAATGTGTCGGTGTCCAGATATCTTCCAGGCCGAAGAGATAGAATCACATTTACAAATTACATTCAAAGCCCCTCAACCCTTTTTAAACTGCTTTTCTGATTCCTTATTAAAGTCCCAAATGTAAATCTGTTCGATTAGATTGACCATTTAATCGCGCATCGCTGCTGTTTTCGTTTTCTGACTTTATGTATTCTGTGTGCTACTTATGTCCACTTTTCCTATAATCAAATAACTTTAGTTCATCACACTGCTTCGGATCCTTTAATCCAAAACTGACTGAATCTCGGACATTTATATTGAGATCGCAAATATAAGTCTTGTAATTTTGTATCTAAGTTTTTGAAGATCCAATTTTTGGTGCCTGAAAACTTTTACCAAACACTTTTGTTTGATTTCACTTAAGATTCAATTCAAAGTAGTTAGGTACTCCAAACACAATGAAATGACACTGAATTTCTTTTACACAATTTCGATGTGTGAATTTAGTGGTAGCAATTATTATTTTCCTTCCTGTGATTATTAAGATTATACTACTTTACTAGATTACTGCCTTTTTATAATTTTACGAGAGCTAAGTACAACTATAGTATAACGTAGCTAATTTGAAAAATGTTCGAAAATAGCATTATCAGCACGGTAAATTTGGAAGATAGATCCATCTATCATATCATATCTTAGCTGATTCCATCCTACAAATTCTTAACAAACAAACGCTCGAGCACCCTGATGTCTTAAGTTGGTAATTTGTTTGATGAAGTAAGGAAACAAATTTAATAAAATTTAAAGAGCTGAAACGCTACTTTAGGGTTATCACTCCTCTACATTAATATTAGTACGAGATTTACACTATTAACTTGCACTGCACTACTGTAGCTGCAAGAGCTGTTATGAGACTTTTGATGAACAGGCAAACTTTCACATAAAACCGAAAACTAGATTATCCCTTCATTAGAACTAGATAGTAGTTTACTTTTGGTAAGTGAGAAAATATCCTCGAGTTAGAGAAACTATGAATAATCTATTTTATAATTTATGTAATTGTAATGTAGAAACCGAAACTGAAGTCCCCTAAAACAATGGAACTAGCTTAGATGGACCTATAAGAAAATGCCATTAGACCCTTACTATATTTGCCAAAATGAGCAATTCTTAAGCTTTCATAAGTCGAAAGACTTCCATGTTGACTCTATTATTCACATTTATATATTTTTCATGGAACATTATGCAATGCAATACAATGTGGTGTAAACTAACGATAAGTTTATTTTAGACACAGAAATCTACTCATTCATAAAATGTGGTATACAAAATGAAAAACTAGGTTGTAATTCTCATTATAATTACCTGAATAAAGTGATTGCATTTATTTGTAAGCACAAAATAACATGTTCCCATAATAATATTGTTACAATAAGAGTTAGTATTCAGTAGTAAGTAATGAATTTTCCTTCCATATCAATACTGTATAATGATACTATAGAGGAGTAATGAAAAAAGAAATGTGTAGTGTATTGAAAGTAATATTTTACATGTAGTCTCATCATCAGTTTGTCTACTACTTGATAGTTGAGTAGAGAGGATCTAATAGATTCGTTGTTATCATGAGCAAAAAATTTGTTCTGTTCTCTGCCAGAAAGGTTTTCGATTGTTGCTTACTACGACGTAAAACTGAGTTACAAATAATATTATAATAATATTATGCTCTGCAATCTACGGACTCTCAATTCTCAATCATCAATGGAAACGCTCCGTCATGTTTATCATTAGCTTCACTCAACTTCAATTTCTTACGTCTTGTTGGCGGTTATTGCGGACTGCATGAACATGCTATGTAATATATGTAATATCGAAAAGATGTTGGATCATTGAATCTCCTCCTGATACATCTTTACCAACTACTAGTTACTGATTTCACTATTATAAAGGTACTATGTGTTATAGTTACACATGTCTATTAATAATAAGATTCCGTGCTCCCCATCCTCTATTACTTATATCAAGCTATAACTTCTTAGCACAGCCAAAGGCAACGTTATCCCATTCTTTATTTAATGAATGAGTCGCAATCTTGAACCTCGAGTCACTAGTATCAGATAGGATCACTCAACTTCATGCCTCACTACTTGACTTTGCTGATCATTTTCCTGCAGTCTCCCATTCTCCATTCTTCTCTTTAGGTCGAAAAAGAAAATTTCGCTTTAAATCTCCTAACACAAACTACATCTTCTCTCTAGCCAAATAAATAAATAGTTTAAGCCTATTATTTAATAACTCGGGACATTTCATTCTTTAGGAATGTAAAGCAATATAAAAGAAACATTTCATAGCGAGGGGTGAATCATAGCGAGTAAATATCCTTGTCTATAACTAATTGCAAAGTGAGCATGCTGGTTGGGTTACTCTCAAATAAAACTTATAGGATGTTCATTTACATCCCTCTTTGGGATATGGGTATCATAAATTCCTTTATGTCTACTACAGAATAATTCTTTGCAGTCGATATTAATGTCAAGTAGGCTTTGTTTGCAGACACTTCAAGTACTCTTGCAAAAGTACCTAACACATATTTTGGTGGAAACTTGTATATTAAATTTTTGTTTCAACAGAAGGTATGTATGTAGTATGTAGTTCCTAGACTTAGAATGCTAAATTACATTATACATTATAATGGTTGATTATACGCTTCCAATTTTTGACAATGCGGTTATGTGAGTCATTTGCGGTACCTTCTGGTATTCATATATTGACCTACTGCATTACATTTATTGAATCAACTAAACCCTACAGTTGTACTCAGTAATTACAGTAGTAAAGTAGTAACCACTTCATATAATTTTGCAAATCACACTAATTATGCAGACAATAATCATATTATCTATATTAGAAAGATATAAAACACAAGAATGTGCAAATAATAATGCAGAACTTCCTATTTGTGTCATCGTCTACCTAGGTATGTATCGTCGAGCTTTCACTCATTATCGAATGTGCCAGACTGTCTTTCACTGTTACAGATAACATGGCAGCCATCACTACTCATGCAAGTACATACTTACAACTTATACTTTTCAACATCAATAATGAATCTATACGGTACTTGAGAAACAGTCAATAATAGGAATTTTGGAAATGTAGGAGTTAGGTATTTAAGTTAAGAATTATTATTGATCAGTAATAGTAATGATCAGTATACATCGGTAAGTTACTTTAATTGCAATGAGCAGTGATCATTCACCTTTCTACTAAAACAAATCTTTGTATACAATCATTTTTTAGTTCGTCAAATGTAAACATACATACAATGTACTATGACTTGTACAATTAAGTAGGTATGAGTGAGTGTATCCTAATGTTTTAATGTAAAGAAGCAAATATCATGCTTACCAATATACTATAGTATTATACGTGCTAAAGAGTGTAAATTACTTATGATGACGTTTCTTTCAAGTCCATTCGTTAGCGCAGCTCACTTTCTGTGCTGTTTCTGGGCTGAAGATAAGAGGTTGATAATTTTTATTCATTTGCGATGGATAGAGTAATTTGCTCAAACTACAAATGTTATAATGTAACAAGTGTACACAGTAGGTAGGTATGAATGTGTTACAAGGTTTTTTATGTGTTCCTTAAACTTAAGAACCCAACATAAACTACAAAGCTAATAACTTCATTTGAGTACTATGCGTGGAGCTGATGGATGTTTTTATGCATATTATATCAGTAAAGTTTATATAGAATGACGAGATCATTATAAATAGAAGAACCACCTACTACAGCTATTTTTATGAATCTTTGTATGAAAGTTCAACCCGTCACAAATAAATCGATTATCATTTCAATGGACTACTCTCAGATTCATTTTCCTTACATGTTACAGGGACAGTAAATATTTTCCAAAATGTGAAATTGTCATTGCTGGTAAGAACTTTAGGGAGCAAGTGTGCCGTGCCATGAGTATTGCACTTGCACTTATTTGTCAAACAATCGAACTATTTAACATGCAATTGTAATAATGGGTGACTAGTGATGAATCTGATGAATAATAATAGTACCTCCAAGAATACCTATAAGAACTTTTGCTTTATGGCTAATTGTTTTCTGCAGATATAAATACTGCTGTGCTGGGTAGGTACTCTGCAAGGAGAGATATATATAGTTACTTATGTTGATACTAGCAAAGTAAAAGAGTTTAGTTTGAGTGTTCCATTTCCATTAACAACATTCTCAGGATAAACTAAACCCGTTTGTAACTTCGGTGTTCTGGAAATAAAATCAAATAGAAATTGCCGGACTAAATATTGCATTACACAGTATTGAGACAGGTTAAAAAAAGTTTACTACTTATATACAGCCCGTTAGCGTAAAACTTTTATTTTAGGTTTCCTCTTCCCTTCTTTCATGTTTTTTTGGAACTTCAATTAGAAATAACTTTGTGAAACTAACAAAGTTGTAGCTTTGACAAATGTTTAACTGCATACGCACACAGACAATCGCTGGGTATAATATTTGATTACTTATGTGATGCGTTACATCACTATCACTATAATATATTATACCTTTTACATTTTAGAGACGAACTAAGTTTAAAATATAAGGAGTACCGAGTAATACCTAAGTAGATAGTTTAACAACTCTTCTTTAGGTTTCTGTCTCATACCACTTAACTCCAGTATTACAGGCAGTCAGTAAGTACTATTGTATGTTAGCATGCAAACTATTTATTATGCTCAGTAAATATTTATCTAAATTAAATCATATAAAGGAACAGTACAAAAGTGAAAACTTGCAATTGCAATTCCATAACAAGGAAAATAAACATTTTCACGGATACTGATCATAAATGTGCGTCACAAATGTGCATCACAAATTCCTTTGTCCTACTTGCTACAATAATAAAATAATAAGTAAATGTTTATGAACTTGCGGTAATTTTATACTTACTATTACTCCATCCATACCATAAATAACAATTAAAATTCAGAATTGTATAGGTATTTAATATTAAATCCCTCATAATAATATATTATGACTAATTATAATATAACTCAATTACTTGCGGACAACTTACTTCTGCGATGACTATAATCTTGTGGCCAGAAATGACTCATCTCATCATTATATGCAGTTTGGTTAGTACAAATAAACTAGGTAGATACAGTTATGTGAATGTGGTAAGTAATAATAACCAAATTCATATATTTAATACTTACGAAGCATATACAACCGTTTAGATCAACCTACATAGAAACGCGTAAACTACATTAACTGCTTTAGAAGTTATTACAGCTAATGTAGCATTTAAAGTAAAGCAAATGGATCATGAACGTCTACAGATATGTAAAACCTATTAAATCGTAAACGCTGTTGCAGCAAAGTTAAAAGTATTATGGCTTTGTCATGTACCTATAATTTGGGACATAATTGAAATACTTTGCATATAGCTTACGTTGAATCATATTTATATCTCGTATTATATCAAGTTAATATATCACTACATCGCATTGCATTGCCTTGATATTATTGATACATAAAATGAAGGCAACATAATATAGAGGTTCTTTCTGATTCTGACTCTGGGTGACTCATTTTTGGATGCTTTATTCATTAACAGTGCCCACAGGGCCATAGTTATCGCTATCGGTCATGTTTGTTCCTATGAGTTGATTTAGCTGGATTTAACTTGAACATAATAATATTTACGAACTTAACTATGGACACAAAAGTGATAATGTGAATGCGACGATACGATGGATGCGGATGGAATAGAATGTGGTACGTACTCGTACAACTGTTAACTGTGCTATGAATAAAATCCATAGGTCATTCAAATTCTTTTTCTTTCACGTCGACATCCTGAACATTTTGGGGTGTTAGTGCCTTTGTTAATTTACAATTAGTAATTTCTGAGAGGGGTTAAGAACGAAAAACATAAAGTAAGTAGCAAAATTATATCAATAAGCATAATAGATAAAGCGGTGGTTTACACTTTACAGTACAAAATATTTCAGTTCCACAAGTTAGTTTTTTTGCAGTTTTACACTTTCATCATGACTAAGCTAAATACATATAAGTAAAAAATATATTTTTGTTTTGTAGTTAGAAAGGTAATAATAATTTTACACAAACACCTACACACATAAAAAATATTAGCAATAACCTGAATTTATGTATCGTGAATAGTATAAAGTGGGAAAAGTATCCAACCTGTATCAGGTATATCTCCCGCAGTTGCATGCAATAATCTTTCTGCGTCACATACACATACTCAGACGCTCCACTCGAATTCATAGTACAGCTACATAGTATGTACTACATACTGAATTTTTTCGTTATACAAACGAATACTACGGACGGATATCAATTATTATATCATATAGGTACTGTGTGTATGGCGTGTATGGTTATAAATAATTACCTAGTTAATTAATACATACATGCATAATAAAATAACTATTTAATATTGAATTGTAAATTTTTCAATAATGAACACTGAACACTATAGAGGTGATATCGTGTTCTGTAACTCATATAAATTTATTTGTATTGTATTGCGTAGTTGATGAGTTGACTTGTTTTCTAACCAGGAAAAGGGCACATGAAAATTCTCTCAGGATCAGGGTATCGTAAAGTTTTGATTATTTATTGTGATCACAAAATCACGAGTATGAAGTTGAATAATATGATTCTGTAACCTAGAAAGGAGCAAGAGTAGCAGTTAGTTGGTACCAATTTGCTTTATAGTTATACTTAAATGATTGAAATAGAAAATGGAAATGTCTATATATTTTACGATTTTAACAGTAATTTATTATTTCATTTAGTGAACATAATTAGCTCCACATTACGTTTACATACTCAACATAAATCATTTTTTGTAAAACTTACGCTTGCAATGAACATGAAAGTAAAGTTTGACAGAAAACTCCTTGACCTTATGGCTTATACGATACTATCGGCAGAGAAGTGTGTGTAGATGTTGTGGGAGTGATTTGGCGGAATTCAAATGGACAGAAAAGTCTATTTATGTAATGAAACATCGCAGTTCAACGTTCAATTTAACTGTTATTTTTAGATTTTGCAGCCAAAATCGGTTAATTTTCAGTTAAATTTGAAGCAGTATCAGATACACTGAAGGGAGTAGACGACTTGTCCATTCGGAGCACTCAGCATCATCTCAATCGTATCTGACTGTTGGGGATTGACAAATAAATTTCCAACTGTCAACTGTCAACTGTGTAAGAAAAATCATTGTTTATTTATAATTTACTGTCTTCGTTGTTCATCTTTAGCTCTTTATTCATTCATATAAGGAAATCCTTTCAATTCGTAATGACGGATATATAAAGGGTAGTCACTTGGACTTTGGATGTTGGTCTTAGGAGGACGCACCGAGTAATCGAAGGACACAGGAGACGGAGAACTAAAAGGTTGACAGCTGACAGCTGAGGAACTAAGGAATCTACCTCTACCTGTCTGGAAAGAACTTGAATGCATTGTATCCTGAATCCTGTAAAGATATACGCAACAGATTTGTGATACAGATTTAGCAAAATGTGGACGAAAAAACAGATTTCTATAGCCATTTTGATGGTATTTACTGGATCTTTGAACACTTTGAGCACAAAGTAAGTTATCTTTTCTTCGTTTTACGTGCGCAAAACATTTATTTGACATGGGAAGGCCCTTGTTAGCTGAAAGTGTAAAATACCGAATGCAAAAAATATGAAATTATGATGACATCTTGATATTTATTTGTCTTTAGATGGGCGGATACAATGGAGTCAGAAAATTCTGCTGGCGAAGTATCTCATTTCAACCACCCGTTTTTGCAAGCTTGTTCTATGTTCCTGGGGGAAATTCTTTGCCTTGTGGCATTCAAATTGGTGTATTTCTACAAAAGAAGAAGATCTGTAAGCCAATATTAAAATTACACATTTCAGCTCTAATTACACTAACAAACAATGCCATTGTTTATGTGTTAGTCTACTGTAGTCTTAAAATTTATATATCTTGGAATATCTAGGGGGAATTGGAAGATGTTGTTCCATTGGTTCAAGGAAATCAGAATTTTAACGTGTGGATATTCTTGCCACCTGCTATAATGGACATGTTGGCAACTTCCATTATGTATGTTGGATTAAATCTTACGTATGCATCGTCATTTCAAATGTTGAGAGGAGCTGTCATAGTTTTCACTGGTCTCCTATCCGTCGCTTTTTTGGAGCGAACGCTAAAATTCAGTCAGTGGTTTGGGATATTTTGGATTATTCTTGGACTTGGAATTGTTGGAACTTCAGATTTCATATTTAAGGGATCCACAGAATCTCTCGGAAGGAATAACATTATTACAGGTAAAATAATGAAATTGTTACTATTTATGCAAAACGTTTCGTTATTATTTATGGGAGAAATTGCCAATTTCATTTATGGATGAAGATCTGGCACATTAATTTTGATACATACTTAATTAAATATAAATATAAATCTGTAATATATGTTCCATGGGCCAAAGGCTCGAAAGAAACATTGAATAAATATTATTATTATATATANCTTAATTAAATATAAATATAAATCTGTAATATATGTTCCATGGGCCAAAGGCTCGAAAGAAACATTGAATAAATATTATTATTATATATATATATATAATTTTGATACATATGCAAAGTTTTCATGGCAGAAAAAAATGTCATTTTTTCGCTCATCTACTTTCATGTGTTTCAGGCTAAATCTTAATATATGCTTTTGATATGATATATTTTCAGGCGATCTGCTAATTGTTATGGCGCAAATCATTTCAGCAACTCAGATGGTGTAAGTGGAATTTAAAATTTACTTAAATTATTATTGTCTAATACTATATTAATTAGCACTAATTAATTTTTGTTTTATTTTCCAGTTATGAAGAAAAGTTTATCAACAAGCACAACGTGCCAGCTCTTCAAGCTGTGGGATGGGAAGGAGTTTTTGGATTTACGACCTTAGGCTTGCTGCTGATTCCAATGTATTACATTCGAGTTCCCAAACCTTTCAATAATAATCCTCGTGGAGTTTTAGAAGATGCCATCGATGGCTTTGTCCAACTTTACAACAAAGGCCCACTTATTGTTGCTTTCACAGGTACGTTTTCTTTATTTCAAAGAGTAACTATTAAAACCTTTGTTAAATATTTTTTATAATCAATAATTGTGTGTACAGGAACTATCATCTCCATTGCCTTCTTCAATTTTGCTGGAGTTTCTGTCACGAAAGAGCTGTCAGCGACGACACGTATGGTTTTAGATTCAGTTAGGACATTGGTTATTTGGGTGGTGAGCATAATTGTCAGTTGGCAGAAATTCAACTATCTTCAAGTGATCGGTTTTTTGCTTCTAATTATTGGGATGTGCTTGTACAACAAAGTCATAATCGTTCCAACCCTTCAACGCTGGGGACTATTACCAGCACGAAGACCTACATCAGAAGATATTTCTCCTCCAGCTGCAGTATTCGCTCCAGCACCACCCGTCAATAGGGGTCCGATAATCATAGTAGATAATTCCAATAATTAGATTCAAATATTAGAAACTTAAAATATTCGTCTTTATTAGCCGATTTTCAGTTTATAAGTAGACATGCCAAGAGAAGGGAGTAATTTTGAATTTCTTCCTATTCTGTTGGCTTGTGTACACAATAAAGTAGTATTCTGTATACAGTTTACTTTTCATATGAAGATATATTGATAGTAACGCTTACACACTCTTTTTTATAGTTTTTAAACCTAAAAGTATGTACAGTACTGAAAGAAGCAAGTCTATTATTCTTACGAAACTGTTTTTTCTTGGATGGTAATATATATATCTCAGTATCTTCAACGAGGTTGGCTATCTCACTACTGTTTACTAATATAAAGTTATAAATCAATAAAACTGATTTTCAACGGATTTTCATCCACTAAGTCCATATTTTGGATCTCTATAAAGTCTAAAACTAATAAATGTTAATTTTGCTGTGTTATTAAAATGTGAAATCTAACCAAACCAGGTAATCCATTGTACTGGTTCGTAAATTAAATTACAATCATTCTCAGTCTCAGTCCACTTACAACTTAAGCATTTAGTGATTATTAGATTAGAGTTAATGCTCAAAGCAAAAGAAAATGTTTTGCTTATTTTGCAAGTGCCTTATTTGTGTTAAATTTTTTCTTGTTCTTAGTAGATGTCTGTATGTCATACTTACAATGTTTACATAGGCCTAACTTATGTTTAAGTGAAAAGAGTGAAGCGTAGAAAATACAAATGCAAGTATATATTGTTACTGCTACACTATACCTGTAGAAAAGGTTGACAAACGCATTCACTTTTGTCAATTTTGTCTACAGGTCGGGATTTAGGGTGCGAAAATATGCAATTCTTTAGTTAATGACCAAATATTTACAGTGACAGTTGGCAATTTACGCTGTCTGATGTCGACACTAGCTGTAGAATATTTTATCCGAGAAAAACTATCAAATAAATCAAGTAGTTGAATGTAGTAGTTAATCAGTATGTTGATATTGATGTACTTAATATTATCATAAATTCCTTGGGATTGGGATTAATTCGAAAAGTGTGTCAATAATATCAATGTTTGCCAAACTTAATAATGAGTAAACATTATAACTATATAAAATAATTAAATCATAAGACAAAACATGAAGTATGGCGAATTTGAATTCTCTTATGTGAGTGGTTTAGAATAGAATCTAATGTAGTGAATGTAGTTTCTATTGAATTTCAGCATGCGATGTGAATGATTCTTGCCAATTGTGTTGGCAAAAAAATATATTATTAATAATCTACTGATATAGTTGATCTACCACTAGATAGTTTATCCGTAAAAACAATGTTGTCGGATAAGTATCTTTATCCACTATATGTTTAGTTATTATTGTTCAATAGTAAATAGATTATGTATAATATGCAATAATAATATAGTTACATTATTATAAAATAATCAGTTATTATTATAATCTGACTACGAAAGTTAAAAAAACAACTATTTCTAAATACTAATTATATTATGTCAAAACTAGAATTAAGTAATCAGTAAATTACATTATAATATGCTTAAGTGCTAAAAGTCATAGTTTTTGACAAGATATGAAACAGGGCAAAAACGTGAAGATCGGGAAAATAAATAAGGGAAAGTGAAAGTAATCCTATTATATTTATATGTAATTATAATAATGTTAGAGTGAAAGGAGCGCAAGAGTAATCGATGGACTGATATTGATATGTTGATAAATAAAATGAATTTCACTGCATAAATGCTTTTCAATTTTTTCATAGAATTTATATTTATAAATCATTTACACATATATAACAATAATATGTTTCATAAAGGTCCATTTCGTAAACACCACAAATGTAACATTTAACACGAATTGATTCCAGTTCAGCACTTATTAAACAATCATTTTCAGTCAAAGTTCCTGCTTTGTAATGTGTGATTAGTCGTCTACATAAATTACAGTAGTACAATGACAATGATTCTTCGCAAGTGACATGAGTTTTACGTTTTAACTAATGACAAAACACAGTGATACACTGAAGTTATTATTGACTACAACAAAAATGCTAACATCATTTTTTATAGTCTACATCTATTTTCAATTTTAAATGCGTCAAGTTTATACATAACAAACGAAAGACTAATGAAGAGTTCTTGCTTGCTCATCAAACTTCCTTGTTTTACACACTTTATCTCTCACTACTCTATCTTCTTTATTTCTTCCTTACTTTTAGATCACGCATTCACGCACAAGGATCATTCTTTCAAGTCAGCAATTGTATTCACTTGCACTTAGTTTTAATTAGTGTAAAATTGAGGAAGACAACGATAATAGAATATAAATCTGAATAATTCCAAAAAAATTTAAACTTAAACGATAGCTGTAAGTAATAAGTAACCACGCTATGTAATAACTATTATTATTCTAACTACTGTATTTTGAATGAGTTGAAGAACTTGACAACAAGGTAAATAGGTACCAGTGACCATAACGTAACGGTTAATGATACAAATTATAAAAACACAAATAGCTTACAGAATGTATTCACTGTTGTCTATCTAATCTCTATCAATTGAAAATACAGTATCTATCTACACTAAAAACAGAACACATTGATTATCTGCTACAAGTATTTTGCACACCAGAATATATTTAATTTTAGTCAGGTTGCATTACATCAATTATCGTTTTGAAAATACCAATAGCCTACGCGAAGGTACACTTTTAGTGCGTATAATATACAGTAACAGATTTTATTGGTTGACGGCGGCGGAACTTGGAAATTAGTCTTAGAGCTTTGCTTAAAATTTGATTACTGGATAGATTGAAGAATAATGTCGCTTCTAGGCAAAAAAAGAAACAATATTTTTGAATTGTTTTATATTATACACAGGTGTGACAGGTATCACAAACATTATGGAATTCGCTTTAATTTGCTTCTTATTTTAAAATAGTCGACTTGGTATAGTAGTGCAACAGATCAGCTAACAGTTTTCTAAACTAGTTAATTAATTTCTCTCAAAATGACAATAATATTATTATATCCCTAATCCTAATTTGCGTACTATGCTGCTCTACCCAATGTCTAACATTTCCACTTATGCAATTAACTTTTAGGGATTCGCAACACAAATACAATTAAATTGACAGCTCAAACTGTAAAAAAATTTAATTCGTTTAAAAAGCTACACTACACTACAAAGAGTAGACAGTCTAGACAGACCTAGTAAATTAATTAGCATGAAAAGAATAAAGATAATTTAAATTTTATCTGCAATATTATTCATCTTCAGTTTTTGACTTTTTCTTCTTCTTCTTCTTCTTTTCAGTTTTCACTGATGCTTCCTCCATTGGCTCTTCAACAGGAACTGGTTCTTCCTCAGCTTCGACAGCCTCTTCTGGTTCCTGCTTGATCTTCTTCTTTTTCTTCTTTTTTGCAGGTTCTTCAACGACTTCCTCAGTGGGCACTGTAAATAGAAATAGATTTAGTTAAAACATGTTAAATAACTGCTTACTGCTTGGACAGTTCTTTTTTTGCAATATCATCATTGAAACTATTTGATGGTTATTATTCCTTAATTGTATGCTTTTAACATTAAACATTATCCAAGCTTATATGACAGTTACCACAAATAAAACTAACGCTTAAAAATCAGTCAATAAAACATTAACGTGACTGTCATGTGTACTTACCAAGTGAAGTATCAAGCTTTCGCTTCATATTAGAATCAGCTGATGTCGGATATTGCCGTATTTCGCTTTTGTTATCATATTTTGTAGGCTGGAAGCCTTTGCCCTTCCCAGATGAAATTCGCCTTTGTGGTCCTTCTTCCAAATGCCTAAGTCGAATTTCAAGATACGCCCTGTGTTCTGTTCCAAGAGCTATTGAAGTTTCCTCTCCAAGAGCATCAACCCTAGAAGCAAGTGCTGCTTTTGCTGCCAACATACGGGAAGCCTAAAAGTAAAAAATTGATATTTACTTCACTTTATAATAACGTTATCGTATTTTCCGAATTACCTGACCTGGGTGAATTATATTTTCACCCACATGATTTATAGGAAATAATAGTTACACGTAAAGAGTGTAAATTAAACGCAAATATGGTTTTGCGGATAAAATTTTTGTGAAAAAAACATTTCATCAAGGGACGGGTGAATTAATTCGGAAAATACGGTATACGAAACATAATTCCTCCATTCTATCCATACTTATACACTTTTACATTATATACATTAGGTTTTCAAATTCTGCTTACTTTTCCTTTAAGTTTAGTGCTCGCTTGGCCCACCAACTGAGCATGATAAATGATTCCATACTTCGGCGTATCTTTTTTTGTCTTCAGAGCACGGAAAAGCGCCTTTTCTGCACCAAGAATTTGTATCGTAGAAGCAGGATGTTTTGCTAAGTTGATTAGAGTCCCAGCATGGGCAATCAGACGAGCGCCGACTAATTCCCCAACCAAAACAGTCAAATTCGGGGCTATGGCCATCATTCTGTTTTTTAGATACTCATATCTAAATAAAAGTAAAAAATTACATTGAAAACATATTTCACTTTAAATTCTTCAGTTCATAACATTAATTTGTTAAAAGTTAAGATGATACATACAGTTGATTTCGGTATTCGGATATCTCGATAACTTGTTCAGCCAAAAAATTAATATTTTCCATATCTTCTTCAGAAATTTCGGTACCCATTGACACTTCTGCGGCTTCCTTCACTTTTTCTTCTAAATCTTCGGGTAACAGAGACGAGAAATCTGTTGTGGAGGCGTTTGAACGCATGGCTACAAGAAATAATTTGAGATTAGTGACAGAAATTAGCAGTGTGCCCTAAATATGACATTATATTATACTTATCATTTTTATTACTTACCCATTAACTTTATTGTCTTGATGTACGTAATGTTATCTTGAATTATTTTGGAAAGTTCGGGAAAGTGCCACCCATACCATTCCCTACATCTCATCATGTAATTATTCAGTTCTTTATCTAAGTCGTCTAACAAACTTACAGCCTGGACAATCATTGTATCCACCTTATCAGGACTGAATTTCAGTTTATACCGCCCCAAACTGTGTGCCAAACCAAGAGCCATAGCTGCCATTTCTCTGAAATACGGAATTAAACGGTTAAAAGACTTGAGTGTGGAAATTAACTGTTATAAAAATGACTCTGTCGATTTAAAAGGTTTTTTGGTGTATCTTTTCTGATTCTTTTATTTTCCAGTGGATTATTCGGCTAGGTATATGTACCTATGACTTATGCACATTTAATCAGGTGTCAAATGGCCTATTGTTGCTTAGTTAGCTAATAATACCAACCTTGGAGGAAGAGATCCGATTAATCCATCAACTTGTGATCGAATGCAGCGCATTAATTCCAAAACAGAGCTGTTGGAAATACAACTTATGTCCACCTTCTCCTTGATTGCATTTCCAAGTTTAGCGTCTGCAACGAGAAGTGAATCATGAGCTTCTTTAATCACTAGCTTCTTCAACAGTTTCTTGAGAGGTTTTGAAACTTTTCCTTCAACAGCGGCAGTAGCAGCGGCCAGGGCGTCCGTAGTGTCGATGAATTTTTCAAAATGCTTCAGTTTCAGACTATGTATTCAACATTTATTGAATAAATAATTTACCCACATTAAGTTTACAATTATATTTTGAAATATCGAATTATGTACTAACATTTTGCTTGCGCTTTCTGCAGATACGAAGTCCTTGTAGAGATTTTCCGACTGCTGTAGCTTGTTGTCATCTAATAACTGAAATAATTAAATTCGTCGTCAGAAGAAATGCCATGCACCAGCAGTAATGAATAATTTCAATAGTTTTTGTTTCAGTCTTAAGTTTCAAGGTTGTATATCATATATAGGTATACTTAATATTTGTTTTATAACATAAGACACATTAGAGTTACAAAATTTTTTAATTACCTTGAATACGGCATAACCAGCCGGTGTTTCGAATAGAACCAACATCTTTATATATTCTTAAGACTGGTAACCTATTCAAACAAACAAAAGACCTTAAAAAACGGCAGTGTCATTTACTAACGAACACTTAATTTTTTCCGCAACCCTGTGCCTGGAACTCTGGAAGTGAATCGAGATATAAATGAGAGCGTGCCGTTTCTTCCACGCCGTGCGTGATATTTGAAGTTGGAGCCGCTGTGCAATGAGCTCTGTTGCATGTATTGTATGCGTAGGCAGATTGTGGCCTGTGGCTGCGGCTGCTTCATTCCCGGAGCTTTGCTTTCACCTACACTCCGCTGCGTTAGTATAGGATTGAGGTTATCTAGCTTTCACCGACTTTCATGTTTGTTTTAGATTAAAATTTTGCTTTGAAACAAAAATACCCATTCCAACTAATCAGGATTAAAGCATAATATTTTTTACATCTTTAACCCGAAATAGGTTTTTATGAAATATTTAAATTAAGTAGTAAATTGTTCAATATTAGTTGAAGTGATAACTTTTTTTATAAGTTTACATTATTATTACCTAATGCATTTCTTTCAAAGGTCCCATTCCAATAATATCGGCATTTACCGACTTTATATTGTTACTGTGATTCTTCGTGATTTCGTTTATCATTTAGTGTAAGATGCTCTATATTTTTCATGTAAGGTTACTGATCTTTTATATGCAATTTCTATTAATTCCCTTACACTTTACGAAACAATCTATTGATTTGCCATTGTTGTGTGTAAGACTGCCCAACCCCATTGTTATAAATATATTAAAAAAACACGAAAAAACTATATCAGCGACAACTTGGATTAAAGAGGAATAACATGTAATAAACTATAAACTTAATCAACTTCGGTCTGTTGCCACTGATCTATTCTTTTACATCAGAGGGATACTATAATATATTAAATTAAACCCATTTTGAAAAATGATGCTCCATGCTCCTAAATATACAATATTATTATGTGATTCACTTAAAAAGAAGCTGATTTATGTATTATGTTTTGTGTGTAGATCCGTAAAGTGCACATGTCCTAGGTCATAGTCATGTCCATACCCGTATACAGAACCGAGTTTCAGGGGGGGCTGAGATTTTATATAGCCATTTATAACCCACATATTCGCGCGAAAAATTTGCGTCTTTTTTGTCAAATATGAGGCAAAAATGACCTAAAATCAGCATATATCCGCGCGAAGCGCGAAATTTTTGATATTTTAAGAAAAAATCTCTTTTCCTGGATTTCGGGGGGGGTTAAGCCCCGAAAGCCCCCCCCTATACGGGCTTGGTCATGTTATGTATTATTCATTTAATCTAAAGTTTCATTCAAAACTAATTAATATGGAGGAAAAAAGTAATAAGGTTGTCGAGCAATAATATTATAAAATAAAGTCAATTTAAACAAATTAAAAACGGACATTTTCCGTATTCTATGTTATGCAATTGTTAATCTGTATACAATCCTATTCATATTCATTCTGCACTGCATTGTAACATTACTTTGTAGTTAAGTTATATATTTATATTTATGCATATAATATACATCATCATGAAGCGTACAATTCTATTCGTATGGTAGTCTACGTAAAATAGAAGTTATGAAGCTAAGAATGCTGATAATCACATACGTATTTTGGAATCTTTTGTAACTTCATTTCATGTAATAATATAAAAGGACTGATTCTGATAAAATTGAAGAATTTATTTCCAGTAACAATCTAGAAACATAGTGTATTTAGGTTGATGGAGCGGCATTTGGCCCACGTTTTCTTCCAAAATTCTGCACAATGTTAACAAATCGGCGATTGTACTGGAAGCGACGCTTTGCTCTACCGGTCTTCTTCTTCTTCTTTTCTTGCTTTTCAACCTTAGGTGTCTGTCCTTTAACCTTGCCAGCACGAGCCAAAGAACCGTGAACTTTACCTCCCAAAAGTGCAACGTTTAGATCGATATCTTGCGTTGTAAGGCCAGAAACCAAGTCTTCATCCAGTAAAGGTGTACCATTAGCGTACAACCTCAGCTCTTCTACTGGAATTTGTGTTAAGTTAGATAGTTGCTCCTAAAGAATAAAAATTAGAGACTTTAAAGCCTATATTAAAACGAAAGGTTTTGCTTCTACGCCCCCAGTGGGAATACAACAAATCTGTAAATATCTAGTCTAAAAATAAGAATTCCAACAATACTAATCTTCCAATATCTACGCACATACTGGCTTCAAGGTTTTCGTTAATTAATGCAAATTAATCTTTCTCGCATTAATATATTTCTGTAGCCCTACATCAACAGAACTAATTCATAATTTTAACGCTAAAGGAAACTCTACAACAGACAAAACGCTTTACACGCTGCTGGCTGGAATTTCGAGATAAAAATGGACTCAATAAAATACCATCATTTTATTCGTTACCATCTATCTCTCAAAAATTCAAGCTATAGTATAGTTGACAGGAGTTCATTATCAATTATTAATATTTATTTATTAAACATTTATTAAACATTACACTCATGTATAAGTGTGGTTTATTGTTCATATTCATTCTCATGTTTCCTACTCAGAGAAAAACGGAAAATATTTAACAGCAAATATCATGTAATATATATGTTGCAGTCAGTTTGTACAATCGGTAAGCATATAAACGTACTAGTAAGTTTGTAAAAAACATTTTTTTAGAAATTCCATAAAAGGCTTCATAGGAGATTTTATGGTCATGCAAACCGCTTTTCGGACAGATTTTGAGGTGTTGTATTTGGTAAAAATATTCTTAAATATGTAATCTGATGAAAGATAATTACTAATTTGATTATAAACGCGAAAATTTGGAAAAGTGCCATTTCCAACAAATTAATGTAATATAAAATAATATTTTGCAGCCACTACTGCATTTTTATCAAATTCTACACCTCATAATCTGTCAGAAAAGCGGTTTACATGACCATAAAAATCGTTATGGGGCTTTGTACGGATTTTCGAAAAAACGTTTTTTACAAACTTACTACAACGTTTATATGCTTACCGACTGTACAAACTGACTGCAACATATATACTGTAAACAAAATTTGAATAAATGATTTTGCATCCACCATGTACCGGTATCAGGTCAAATTGTGTAAACGAAAAATTTTGCGGGTTTACTGACTCAAAATCAAAAGTAAGAACCAGAACATGATTTCAATTTACTATCATTCAACTTTTAGTTCTAATTAGCTCTAGTCATTTAGTACTGGTTTTACTCAAAAAATATTTTTAAACCTACAACATTTTCTAAAATACAAGTTGAGAATGTAACCTTTATTTTGTGGTTAGTTTAATTACGGGACGGTTACTTTGCAATATTTAACATTGCATTATGATTTTGGGAAACAGGAAAGTTGGACAAATGACAAAGTTAAAAATGCATTCATTATTTCATTATTATTACTATCATTATTATTACTATCATCTAACATCTAAAGTAAACTATAAAATTAAATCTGAAATCGCACCTTCACTAGAAGAATTGTATCGGTTTCGGCACAATCCACGACATGCTGCTCCTGACCATGAACAATAAGTTGTGTGATCATTTTAAATGATTTAGGTTGTTCACCTAAAAAAGTAAGCGCACAAATTAATACCCAGTTTATTAGATCTATAATAAAAAATTTAATAAATGTAAAGAAGAAAACTGTACCTTATTTCAAAATACCTGACCAGTGATGTTTTCAAAATCTTAATGGAGATATTCGTCGATTGTTATCAATACGTTAGAGATCCATTCATCCAGGCCAGAGAGAACGTACTTGCGGCATTCAAGAATTTTAGTGCAGCAATGAGGAAACTGGATGCCAGATTTTTCTTTGTGGGAATGCACATACGAAATTCTTGAATGATAGGAAAGCATGATGTTGAATAGCCGACAACAGTGTACAAGTATTTTTATTGCCACTTGTGTCACTCAAAGGTGTCTCTTTTGGCCGCAGAATTTGACATGGGTAAGAAAACCTTTGGTAATCTACGTGGACAACCAGGTTGCTCATTAGCGTGAGAAATACCGCGAGGTTATGGCAAAAAGGAAATGTTTAGAGTTGGTGGTAACTAGCGCTTTATTGGTGAACAAATTGAAAGAGTAGAGCGCCTAAAGATAAATTCATATATAAAATAGTTAACAGTAGCCTACGGGCTTTCTCTGTGTATATTGCATATCGACATTGATACCTTGATAGGATACTATAATAAGATCTGCAGCAAACTCGAACTTTTCTTGTCATGTCACTTCATTTTCTATGACTTGCTCATTGTTGTTTCTGTGCTTGTTATATTATCGTTCAAAAATGAACTGAAAGGAATTGGACGGGCAAATCTCGGGGTTGATATTTATTTGGAAGAATTCGAAAGAACTGTTGGAATGAAAGACTTATAACGATACAATAATAATAACAATTTGCAATTTTGTATTTTTGACTTTTGTAGTCTTCTGTGATTTCTGTACTTAGTACTTGTAGGCTAATCATGTTCGCATAATTATAATAATTATAATAATAATCTAGTAAATCTAGAATAAAGGAATCATCTCTATCAAATCTCAGAATACGACTGTGTCATGCGAGGATAACGAAAACAACGAAATGTAAATCGAGAGAAAACACTTTTATGTATTCTTTCATCAACTCAACTTTACTAATTGACTCAAAGTGTTGAGTTTCGGAGGCCTTAAATTTCAAATTGTCAACCTAATTATAATTATTTTCCTTTTCGCAGAGTTGGTTCTTGATTGTGTAGGTTCAAGGTTCGTTGTTGGTAGGCTACTCAAATACTCGAATCAAAACAATTAATTCTCTTCGTGGGCGGAACGCAGCTTTAAAAAAAGAAAAATTAGGAATATTGTCGAGCCTCCCCATTTGCTGCATTTTCTTTCTTAGTTTGTCTTCATAATCTCAACGGTAAGTAATTTTCTTTATGTTTTTCCGAATATGTTTTATTAGTACATTTTGCTGGGTGTAGTAGACTAATTTTAATTTTTGATTTCTTTAAACTATTACAATTTTTCAGCTGCCAGGTAGGTAGGTGTTTCTACTACCCAACTACCTCGATTCTAGACATTTAACTTGTTTTTCTTGATTGTACTGCTTTCCTTATTGTTTTTGTTTTGCAATTTTTGTCGTCTCAATCAATGATCAATCCTTTTGCTATCTGAAGAGGGTAAGAGGGTCAACGAAACTCCCTTCTCAGTATTTACAAAATTCAATTTAATTAGCGCTTCACCCAGCAACTCAAAGTAAAGCAAAGTACAGCTTTATTAGCTCTTTATTGCTAATAATATTGCATCAAAATTATATAGCATTAGTTTTTCATTGTCCTCATCGTCCGTTCGACTATGCGGATTGTTTGTACCAGACAAGTTCAAATTAAGTCATTAAATACCTGTCCTGTCATTCCAACACTTATGAAGGGTTACTCTATTTCGTCATAATAGTTGTAATCCCGTTTACCTAATTGACACTAAAAACCTCTAGTTGCAGCTCTAAGAAGTCTGAGTAGGGATAAAATGTTAATTAGTTATGCAATTTCCTTACCTTACCACCCAAAATTACATGGATTTTATTTTATAACAATTTTTATATCGTCTTCGTCATCTTTTGTTTTAGGTTGGCTCCTGGCTCCTAATTATCGTGAATCAATAAGCAATTCAGTTGGGGCATCAAATTGAGTGAAGTTTGAGTCTTAGTAAGATAAGCAAGTAATTCGCGGGTTGGAAATGTCTCGTCATGAAGGCGTCAGTTGCGATGCGTGTCTCAAAAGTAATTTTAAAGGCAAACGGTATAAATGTCTAAGATGTTATGATTATGATCTATGTGCCAACTGCTATGAGGGTGGTGCTGCAACTTCACGTCACACCCCTGATCATCCAGTACAGTGCATTCTAAGTCGAAGCGATTATGGTGAGTATTTTAATGTTGAGAACTCCAATGGCCAATATTTTAAGTTACTTAATAGAAGACACCGGTATTATTTATTGTAAATGATTTAGAATTGTCAAAAGGGGCCAGAAACTTAGTCATGTTTTATAGGTCAAAATATTTTAGTATTCGAAATCTAAAGTCGATAAAATAATATTAAGTGCGTGTTTTTACTTGCCTTGAACACCGAATGTTTTTTGAAAGAAAATAATTTAAGCCCTTTCTGGTGCATTAAGTTCGCAGGTTCGATCTCAGGTCCTGAACGAGCAATTTTTTTTAACTCTATTATCATCAACCTAAAACTAACACCAGAAAGTGTTTAAATTCTTTACTTTGAATATTAATACTCTTCATAAGCATTTGACGAATGTTCAAAATTCTTAATGGTCATTCTCTTGGTGTTTGAAGACTAAAAATTACAATCTAATTGTATTTCTTTTGCATTAGATCTGTATTATAGTGGAGAGACAGCAACTGATCAAGCCCATTCACTGACATGTCCTATATGTGGGCGTTTAGGGTTTACAGAAGTTGAACTTCAATCACATGTCACATCAGAGCACCAGAGTTGCAACACTGAAGTCGTAATATAACAATACAATGATTAGCATGAAAAACAACGCATTTATTGTATACATTTTTTGAATCTTTAGTTGATCCATGTATTTTTCTCTTCTAGGTATGTCCAATGTGTGCAGCAATGCCTGGCGGAGAACCCAATTTAGTGACAGATGACTTTGCGTCCCATTTAACTCTTGAACATCGCCAGCAACCTAGAGATAGTAAGCTATTATCAATGCCAAACGAAACTAACACTCCGTGAATGAATTAAATCTTTTGAGCAGCATGATTAAAAATAGTTAAAGAATTAAATGATATTGCAGATTACACAGAAGATGCTCCTGCTGCAAGACATAGCCTCCGGCGAGTGCAGCAACCTTCTCGTACCTTAGGGGTTGGTCGTGGTAGACGACCTAATATGCATTTCAGCTCTGGAGGATTATCACCTTCTGGGGGAAGAGAAACTGTTGACCCCATCGCAGAGCTTCTATCTCAACTTTCAGGAGTACGGAGAGCAGCTGCTGTTCCGTACGATCGCCTTCTACATCGTCATGCTGCCAGCAGCAGCCAGCAATCGGGTTCTGTACAGAGTGGATCTTCATCTGCTCCTGGAGCCACACGTCGAAGTGTCTTTCCTCCACCCCCTAGCAGTCAGGCTGTTCTACTCTCAGAAACTTCGGTAGCCTTACAACAGTCCAGTTCTCATGAAAGTGGAACGTCTAAATTCGATAAACATCAATTTCTTCTGGATAAGTAAGTTTTTTAAAATTCACCTCAGTTACTTCTCCAAATATAAAAGACGGTTGGTCCAGAATGTGAGGAAACAATTTTCGTTTACAAAAAATATCTTGAAATTGACTAAATAAGCGTTGAAATCTGTCTACAAAGTAAAATATTATATGGTCAATATTACAGCACATGTATTCGCTGTTCCGCCAGTAGTGCTGGCATCAACTAGTCCAATGTTTACAGAAACACCTGGACGTGTGTTCCACGTATTATCAAGTGTCACTAAGATATACATGGTCTCTCAGATACCGCTAATCTTGTTGCAATACAGTTATTAATTTGTAAGTTACTGAGAGGGAAAGTAGGAGAAAGTAAAAGTGGGAATTATTTCTGGCCCACCCTGTACAAATACGAAATCACCGCCAAGCAGCCTTGGATGGTATCAATCCTAGCGACAAGGTTTCCTGAGCATTTTAACAAGCGATTCAAACGTCTGGGTATAGACTAGAGATATTTAGGACAGTTTCGGAACAAATGTGGAACCAACAGTGCACTTGCTCCAGGTTCTGCTTCCACCAAGGGAGCTAAGCTATTTAGACAGAAGAGAAGTTGAGGGCACATCGGGTTTAAGTTTAGTGTTATAGTTCCCCTGTTCCCCATTTGCTCCGTTTCTAAATATCTCGGGCCCGTATTAACTTAGTAGAAGTTTGAATATGCTTTAAAAATGCTTCTACGCATCATAAAACATCCTTGTATTGTATCAATCACAGCGACAAAGTTTCCTGAGCATTTAAAAAGGATTCAAACTTGTACGTTAATATAAGCCCCAGATATTTAGAAAGGTTTCCCGCTGCAACACAACAAAGACATATTATGTCCAGCTGTTTTCGTCGGCATTGGACTAGTTGATGCCAGCACCGGCGGAACTGCGAATATATGCTCATTATAAAATTTCAATATTTGCTTATTGCATAATTTGTTCAGTTATTTGAAAGTTCGGATCGTCTTATCCAATGAATGCCAATGTAAGACAACCATGCAATTTATACTGGAAAAAATTAATCGATGTGTTTGTGTTAATAAAGGTGCTTGGATTCTCAAAGACGAAAAGATTTATCAATCACAGCGACAAAGTTTCCTGAGCATTTAAAAAGGATTCAAACTTGTACGTTAATATAAGCCCCAGATATTTAGAAATGTTTCCCGCTGCAACACAACAAAGACATATTATGTCCAGCTGTTTTCGTCAGCATTGGACTAGTTGATGCCAGCACCGGCGGAACTTCGAATATATGCTCATTATAAAATTTCAATATTTGCTTATTGCATAATTTGTTCAGTTATTTGTCGTATCCAATGAATGCCAATGTAAGACAACCATGCAATTTATACTGGAAAAAATTAATCGATGTGTTTGTGTTAATAAAGGTGCTTGGATTCTCAAAGACGAAAAGATTTAAATCCGGACCAAAGTTTGTTTCTGCAAGATTTGCTTTTGGCTACGATGACTCTTAAAGAATGAACAGTTGGAATTCCTGATAGTCAAATCGAATTCATAACTTTCATCTTCACCGAAATAATAATAATTTAAATGTTGTTCCCAAATTCTTATTCAACCTGCTACTAAGCAATCGCATTGTAAAGTTTATAGTCTATAGGCGCATCAACCAATGAAGAGAAGAACGTCTTAAGTCAATAAATTATTTGTGAATATGTACGAGTTAAAATACAATATTATTATGATTTAATTAATAGTGCCTGTTACGTACGTTAATCATTGAATACATACGAATACGAAATCACTATTTAATATCACCGCAGTGTTAATAGTGATGTGCAGATAGTGCACAATGCAGCCATGGCTAATATTATGTACTACCTACTGAGATATTTGTCTTTGTGTTAAAAACTTTTCTACCATGGTCCCCTAAAACCTTAATCTTCAGATTTTTAAGTGACTAAACGGATGTAAATGTGGTTTTGAAGATTGTATTAAAATATAAATTGAAATCAAATGTAAAACCATTTCCCGCAGGTCTGCAGTAGAATAACGCCATCATAATAGTAAGCTGGATATTTCCCTGAAATGTCCCACCCGAGTGTTTAAATTGAAATTAATATATCAAATCAAACCGAAGTTAACTGTTGTTTTCAAAGCATAAAGTAGATAAACTTATTAACACTTAAAGTAGAGTAGTCTTGAAAATATTTAACTACATATAATAGGTGACTGATAATGTTAATAGTATTTATTGTTGAATTGTCTGTTACTGTGTGTGTATCGCAACAATCGCCGGAACAGAAATCTGAATTCAATTTAGTGAATCTTGATCATCCTTTTTAGACAAAGTTTTATCTCCAAGCATATACTCGACACGTGCATGATTTGATTTTCTTATCAAATAAATTCCATATCCAAATTGAAATCAACGCTAACTTGCATTACCGATGCATTTAATTGTAGATGCTACTTACTTAGTTACTACTACTCGCAGTCTTATTAAATTGTCCAAACGATAGTTTAGATTTCATAAAAAGAACGTTGCATTTTGTATATTTAGCCCATTTAGCCTGAAAGGATCATACATCAGTACAAGACTTTCATCATACCTTCATTACAATGTCCACAAGAAAGCAAACATACATGCAATTTTAAATTAGATTTTAAACTGCGAGTCTGCATATGCTTCTTTTGCAAGTAAAAGTCATCGGAAAGAAAAGTAGCGGTAAAAATGACAAGAGAAAGTTCTGTACATGCGTGCAATGCATCTATTTTCATTCCCCTCCTCATGCATTTGACACCTCACGCATAACATACATACAGTATCCGGCAGTATGAACCTTCCATACCACTTTCACCATGTAAATGAATTTTCTCTTGTCAAGCCTAAACTCCATGTAAAACTTTCATTTTTATTTAGGTTTTATTCAGTCATGATTATGATGCTTGGCTTTTGTGCTTGTACTCCTTGTTGTGCTAAAATGGGGCTTACAAGGTGACGAGCGGACAGAAATTGTTAGGTATCTGGACAAATGTCGGAGAGAAAAGGGGCGGGCGAATTTAGTCCCAGGTAAAAGGGTGTGTCCTTCAACGGTGTTAGTAACTGCGGTGCAACATATCGAACATTTATAATCAACAAAATTCTTGTAAGTAGCGTGGTACTTTAATAAAGAGTCTTCTGATTATGCACGGTGAAAGTGACAATGGAAGGTTCTTACTGCCGGATACTGTAGTTAATAGCTAGCTGTAGTTAATAAGGAGCAGGCAAACCGAAAGTGAAAGCTGAAGCAATATTATGTATACCGATTATGGCTAGGTATACAATTATAATTATTACCTATTGTGTACTGCTACTGCAATGAAGAATAGCTTTTCTTACTTTCGCTAAAGAACTGGTATAAATGTTAAAGAGAATCTTTTGTGTATCCTAATCCTAATAGAATTTCTAAACTAATATTTACATGAATAATGTTATATCCATTTACGACAGGACCAACAGCTTCGCTTTCTCCATGCGCAACTTTCTTCATACTCTTAAGCTTTCTTGCTCCAGTATTGATAACCGGTTATCCATTTCTCTTATGACTGCTTTCAACTACATATTAAAATATATTATTTTGAAAATGCGGCGAAATAGCTTTTTGGAAAGTGTTCATAAATGGGAAACGATTATGATCTGCTTTAAGTGCTTTAAGTGTGCTATACTAGCTCATTAGTATGGTGAAAATTAATTGGAGAAAGACAAGCTCCGAAATATGTGAATAGTTTTGAGAATGATGAGACACTTTTCCGTTCAGCAGTAGTTTCATTCAAGAACACAAACAATTTAGTTTGTATGTATATGCAATGTACTTGCGATTGCGAATTGTGATCAAACGCTTGCACAGTATACTATACAATCTGGGTTACATTGGACCTGCTTCTGCTCAAATGTAACTGATAAATATATTTAGGATTTGATAAATATCATACTCAGGATTTGATAAATATCAAATTCGTAATTTGATGATTTGTTAAACGCAAATTCAGGATATGTTATTATGAAACAATGAACAGTTAGGTCCGGAATTTAACTTAATATACACTGCCCTTTCGCAGCCTCAAAATAGAAGACCATAAAAATTTACTTGAGGACTAATAAATCCCTGAAAACCGTTGGTTTTCGATACTTGGACGCTTAAGAAATTCGTTCATGTACAAAAGTTGATTGATGAGCTTTTATATAATATGATTCTTATCTTTTCCAGGACAAGGAAAATAAAGCATCCACTAAATTCTCCACTTGTAAAAATTTTAGAAAAAGGAACTGTAGACAAACTTTCACCTACAATGTTCTACAGTTATTGAAGGGAACGAACATTTAGATCTGATTACAATTTGTTAATGCATAATAGTAAGCACCTATAATGGGTATAAATCATATGCACGTACAGATGTACACCGGATAATGATTATATTATAAAACCTGTCAATGAATCATAATAAATGTGACAGATATGGTGAGCGGATGACTTATAATATAATGAACGAACATTTAGATCTGATTACAATTTGTTAATGCATAATAGTAAGCACCTATAATGGGTATAAATCATAATATGCGCGTACAGATGTACACAGGATATTGATTATGATATTATGTACATAGGAAACCTGTCAATGAATCATAATAAATGTGACAGATATGGTGAGCGGATGACTTATAATATAAGTTATATAGACAAGAATGAGGACGCATGAATGTACAAAGGCCATCTTTAAAGCATTGTAAAATTAATAACGAAAACAGATGAAGTTTATTGTTTATTTTATTTGCATGGCAAGTTAATACGACTCCCGATGATGAGTGCATGATAAAATGCACAGTATTTCTAGGTACACTTAACTAATAATATCATTAGGTAATATTTAACAAATAACAGTTTTACAAGTATTATAATTAGAAAAAGAGTGACTGTATAATAATTTCAGCTGATGGCAGTAGTAATAATAAGTAGTTACACAATGGAAGACTTTATATAATTTATACAAAACATAACGATGATACAGTGAGCATAAAATGAAGGTTGACGATGATTTGTATTGATTTACCCCATAATACACGTAACAGAAGGAAGACCGTTTCTTTTTCTTTAATCCACATGCACAGATCAGATCCGTTCTGGTTCTATTGTCTATATTGTATGTTTAACACTGAGACGGAGAAGAGGGTTCTTCATGTTCCTCATGCTCCTCTAGGGAATGTTCCAAAAGCAGAGAACTTCCTTCTTCGTCCAGATGAGTTTTCAGATGTGCACGCAAATTGCATGCAAGGGCGAAACGTTTCGGGCAAACGCTGCAAGCGTGAGGCTTATTCCCTGTAAAAATACCAAAAAATGTGCAATTAGACAAAATATACGATTGTAAAATGCCTAATTACTAACTAGTATTGTATTCCTGAAAGACTCTCAAAGAAATTCCCCATAAATACCACGTAGGAAATAGACAGTTATCATTACATGTGTTGTAGGTTTACAAGAATTTAGCACTAACCTATCCGACCACATCATTCGTAGAAATTCATATGAATAATGATAATATGTAAGTATTCCCTACTATTAATTAAGATGGGATATGGGATGGTAAGTCGATAGGCAAAGATAACAGGTGTCTATGTAATAATCTTAGAAAAGGAAAACGCTCGTAGAAATAGTAGCTCGGGCAAACTAAAATAAGGAGCTAAATAGTATTGTCAGTGTTACTGTCACTGTTACTGTCAGTGTTTCAGCATATGTGCATTCAGCTCACGATCTGTTAAGGCAAAGACAAGCTAGCACCAACACCAAGTCGGGCAAATGAAGAAGAAAAAAAATACAATTTCTCATATTGTATTTCTTGTGAAGACGGAGAAGAACATTCGGAGAGCAACTAAGACGTTTCATCGCTTAGGAAGAGTGTAAAATTTATGATATTGCATTAGCATTTGAAAAAGGTATGCACAAGAACAGAGATAGTACGTAATGAAACAAATAGGTAGTACAGGATTTTCTACAAAAGTACCTGGTCTAATAAATATTACTAGTAGTTCTAGTTTAGCTTTTAAAAATATTATAGTAAGCCCTTTTGCATTGCAGACATATATCACGAACAAACAACTCGTTGTACAAAAAGCGAGAGATTTGCATCAGTAGCTTACTGACGGTCTGAAATGGACGGGCGAGGCAGAATAGCTTCCAGCATTAAATACCAATTAAATAAAAAGTCGATCCTGTGACTTTCCTTCTAAGGAGTTGTTCCACTATATCATCCATATTTCCTATAATATAGATATGTCTATTATTTATATAGAGTAGAAGATATAATATTGCGATTAGTAGCTTTGAGTAAGACGAACACCTCACCTAACTAATAGTTAGACAGACAACTGCTCATCATCATGTGAAACCTTACGAAGCATAACCATAATAATGTAGATTTCTGTGTACCGTACCCGTCTGTGTGTGTCATAATAAAATATGCATTGCTCCTTTGATTTCTGGCTACAAAAACACATCCTACACTGCGTAGCGTATGTATGATGTATACTTGTAGAATGTATGGATATAATAAATGAGAAATAAGGAGCCTTATTGTGCTAGCAGACTGACTGAACTGATTACTGGTTTGTTTTGCATCCCAAATGACTTCTCGATAATCTACCTGCGAATGCGAACATTATTTTGGAAACAAGAAGAATTATCTGTGAGCATGTATGTAGATGTGGATTTTAGTTAGAGTAGGTAGCTTATTAGCTGCGTAGTCGTAATCTTTAATCTGCAATCTGTTCTTCTGTTTAATGCAATGCATTATTATACAGGTAGGATGTAGGATTAAGAAAAGAACATGAAATAAAGAGCAGAATACAAATATATGTACCTATAGAATGGTGAATTACGTTGAAAATTGTTCCTGTTGACTAAATTACCTTGGAGCAATATTTTAGTTAATGTTTTATAGTGGCTATTCCATATTCCAGTGCAGGCCAGTCGAGTCCAGTAGTGGAAGAGTCAAGACAAGTCAAAAGTACTCGTTTTTTAATAGTATAAAATAATATACATATATCTATATAAGATACTATATACTCTTTATAATATTGAGGTGAGTTGTGCATTTGAGCATTATTATGTTGTGTTACGTAGTTAGTTACTTTTACTGAAGATATGTACTGGTAGTCTCTAAGTCTGCAGCTTAGCTTTGTAAGGATATGTAGTGACTACTAGTTATTACGTGCTATGTATGTTCTGGTGGTAAGTAAAGAATTCAAGAAGGGCAGGGACGCTACCGATACAGTGCATGTTAAGAACCGGTTCTGAACCTTCCAGTCAATTATTGGATTGGATGAGAAGAGAAAAAATGTAACAAGACAGATTATAAATATTCATAATACATTAGTCAGGTGAACTATTCGTAATGGGCAAGGCCAGCTTTTCATCCGTTCTTGACATGATATCGCAGATGATTGGTTCCTCCCTGCAACCTACTGGAATTCTCCTCACCACTTCTGAATAATGGGTCAATTAGAGCACCAAGAATGGATACAAATCCAACATTATACAATACAATTTAGAATATATGTTCGATTCAACTATTCACATAGATCCCTCCGGTTAACACGCATCGCGTTCTAAAACTTCTTCACCATCCACATATCTACATACGAAGGAATACGACAGCTCGGATATATTCTCTGATATTCAAGACAACTCTCACCGTCTCCCATCTGTGCTCTTTCTTCTTTTATTCCTTTTAGTAGAAATCTACAGGGTCGATCTTTAACTGCTTATCAAACACTCCGTGGAATATACTAGCTCCTTATGCAAAATGAAAACAATCACTCTACACAATTTAAGTCCCCCACCATAATAAAATGTAACCTAATACTCTGCTACTAGTACGTAACTAACAATTAATAATGTAGCTTTTGGCTAGTTCCCTTTTTCTTGCATTTGCATTTTATACTTTGTATCCATCATGTAGGGAGAGAGAGAGAGCAAATAATAATGTAATAATATTCGTAGCTAACCTGTAGCATACATGCAGTACAATTACTACATTGCACACACACTTATCGCATTGCATTTCTCTGAGAAAGAGCCCAAAATGGGCTCACTCAATTCAATTTCGTTTCTTCAACTGGATTTATTATAGGAGGATCATATTATAGACAATGTCCGAGAATATATAGTTGTTTTCTGAGTCTATTGCATATCGGTGTGGCTATTATATATACAATTACATGTACGAACTATGTAGTGTAACATAGTTGATTGCTACTACTACTTGGTTGCTACTAATCTTAAATGATAGTTTTCCATGAAGTTGTTTTGGCTTTGGATGGGCTACTTACCACTCACTAGGACTGCAGCTACTGTTTACCTTTTTACATACTAGCACTTTCCTTAGCATGTTCCATCAATACTCTCTTTCCAGTCCTTATCTCACGTTACAACCAACAATTTACATACCTATACACACATCCACTGATAAAGACTCGCATAATAGACAGTCATCACCAACAGCAAAGAAAACAACACTCCAATTAAAATTCAGGCCCAACCAGACGAGACCAGTACTCGAGAGAGAGAGAGAGAGCAACTAAATACAAGACCAGTTCGAGAGTCCACAACAGATCCAGATCCAGAGTAGAGTGTCATACTATTATTATATAATAATGTCACGGAATATGCTATACTTATTTACTATTATATTATCCTCTTCTGATGAAATCTTATGCTGGACTGGACATGAAACACCATTTGCTCTTAATATTCTCATCCCATAAGTAAGTAAGTAACTTTAGTGGGAAACATGAGAATAGAGATCAGCTACTTGATGTGAAAAACTATCCTGAAGACATGCTGGCTGGATCGAACTGCAACTGCACAGGTAATAAGAGTCAATCTTCTCTCAATTCTATTGTGTGTCTAGAGCAATGATGTAATATGTAAATGTGGACAAGACTGATTTGAAAATGAATTGTTGCGAACAATTGTTCGAGATGAGAGAACAAGAATGGAAAATGATGTTAAAGTATGCTCGAACGCTTTTCAAGTGCGTACAATCAACAGATAAGTAAAAGTAAAGGGAAAGGACAAAGAACATGTAATGAAAATCAGAGGAAAACCTGTTGAGAGTCTTGAGGATGTCACCTTTTCCATTCTATCTCTTACTTACGACGTTTACAACAAAGAAATTCAGGCAAAATACAGAAGCGCGAAAATGAGAACTACTGGAAAATCTAGTTGATGAGTCGTGCTAATCTGAGTATGGCATAGATGGATTGCTGATGGCTAGTGTATTCTATGTTCTTATGAATGGTGAAAACTTACCCGTGTGAAGAAAGAGATGATTTTTAAGGTTAGTGTGTTTGGAGAATCCCCTTTTACAAACGGGACACCGGAATGGCCATGTTCCTGAGTGGACGTAGCCGTGGCTCTTGAGGTCTCCTGGTGTTGGGAATGATTTTCCACAAACATGGCATTTATGGGGCTTCTCCTGGAATGCAAATATAATAATGGGTTAGAAGATGAGCTGTCAATGTGATAGTGAAGTGAATAGAAGATGTACTTAATAGTCTATAGTAGCTGCTGTGATGCGATGGTAGAAAAGTAATCCGGAGGGCGATTCTCATTCTCGTGAATTAGCAAACAGGTTGGTTTCCCTTGCTTTAACAGTGCATGTTGGAATTAGATGGATGAAATGAAGTGTAGTAGCCAGTAGTCAAGTTCAGTCAAGTCAAGTCACCTCAGGAATAAAAAGAGGAGTCAGGCAATGCCAAGGAAAGCATGCTTTGCTTTGATGAGAGCAGAATCTCGAGTAAGTCTTGAAGCAATATGTATCTGTAGTAGCTGGATTCTTAGTTAGTTAGTATTTAGTATAGAGAAATAAGAGAGAGAGAGAGAGGAAGGATTAAACACAAAGTTGGTCTGATAAAAAGGAAAGGGGTCCCGGCCGGTCAGAAGACTTCTTTTCCATCATGCACCATATCATATGATAACATCCCAACAAGAGTCAGTCAGAGTCAGACAGAGAGCAATATAAAGTAAACTATAGCATTTCACCTTCACATGATACAATAAACTTAGAAAACGGAGAACTATGCATCAAGATATCCTCTCCACCTTATTCGATTCATCCGAACAGAGCATAACATAAGATACAATTAAATTGGCCTAATTGTGGATTCAGCTCGCGTTTTGGGACGACTCCTAATTGGGGCTTTCTATATCTTTTTTCATCGTTTCTCATTAGAAGTGCGGTAAAAAACTTTGTTGAGCAACTACTGGCTTTATTGATGACACTGTGCTCCGAGGTATTTGCTACCGGCAAAGGATTCGACTCTTGACTTGATCTTGACTTGCTTGACTCCACCAAACAACACTTCCCAAAAAAGTCAGGAGAAATATTTGATTATTCTTTCCATAAATCAAACTACTACCTGTGCTCTCTAGCATAATGCTCCTTAAAACACACACAAAAGGGCTCTAAGCACAAACTAATACTATCCTCTCTTCTCTACAATTTCATCCTGACTCATTATGGAATCTTGACTACTTATTACTTTGTCTGAGGAATCTCAGGTGGTGCATTGCATACTACAGGCAGGTAGCTACTAGCTAGATAACTCCGCTCGATTCATTTCCACATTCTTGAACACTATGAAAATTCATAGATCACGCAACTACTGAATGCAAGTGCCTACTACTGCGTTTTAAGAAATTTCAGTTAAAAAATTCTCATCTTTCACATCTGCTCTATATATTCTATTTATCCTGGTTGCTTTCCTTTATACGCTTGGCTAGTTCCTACTACCACTACTACTACTTATTATTATTTACGTGTAGATAATAATATTACCGGTACCAATGCGCATTGCATTGCTATCTGAGATCTTTAGTGAGCCCATAATAAGGCTTCTTCTTATTTCTTACTTATTAGTATTCTAATCTGTATCACTCTTATCTTATCCACTCTCCGACCCGTAAACCTGTTCCAAATAAAAGAAGCCTCGCTCCCTACTCTTCTGATCCACTGTACTTAAACTAGTAAATATTAAATGTATAATTTAAGAATGCATTATTGCTCAGAGGTAAGGTGAGACAGACAGAGCGTTCAAAGAGTTCCAGCCTTTCTCATCATCATGTCGGTATGGTTCGTTACATTAATTCGTAGTATTAGTAGTTCTGTTGCGTAAGAGCACCATATTGCTACCTTACTGGTTTGCTCTTTTTTCAACGTATGTATTTAGTGCACATTTCTGTTAAGGGTCGAGGATATAAAACTACCAAGCTAATAATTAAGAAAACGTGAAATAAAGAAACAAGTATGTGTCTGAGAAGTGGAAGTGGAAGAAAACACGGCATACGGTGTGAGTGTCACTGTCTTAGTGCCTTTCCTTACGATTAGTAAGTAAAACTACCTTGGCTTAACAAGAAACTAGAGATATGAGTCAATAATGATACTCGCACTTATTTCGTTAGAGGAGAAACACACACTATGCTCACACACAGTACACCACTTGCACGTTGCACGCACATCCACGGAAAAGCGGAATAAAAAGAATTACGATACAATCGCACTTATCATCATAAGGATCATATTCTCAAACGGACTGAGTTAACAATAAACCAAATCAAGTATATAGAGCATATTATTATTATTATTATTATGGTATAGTATAGTAGCTCAGTCTTGCATAAGTGCAAGTTAGTCAAGAAAGTGAGTGGAAAAGGGCATCATCGAATCAGTAGCCAAAGTTGAGTAGTTGAGAACAGAGAAGTCGGCAGTAATTTAAATGCTACAGATATATAAGTGTACATATGCATGCGGGGAAAAGAGCAGGGATATATATAAAGGGGCTCTCTCTCTCTCTCCACACGACTATGGCATGCAATGCATAAAATAAGATTGAAAGCAAGTTGTTGGAGAGCATGTTTTAAGGATACATAGGATGGGCTATGGGAACAGGTAGAAAAGGTCCTCCCTTCTTGTCTGGCGTTGGCATTTCGTTTCGGGGTGATCTATTTTGTATGCTTGTGGGTGATCACTGAGACTAAGGATCGAGTAGAGTCCAGGAAAAAACTGGTTAGAAATGCACGACCAGTAGCATTTGAAGTCAAAAACTAGATCTTATAAAAGGTAACAGATGGAAGATTCGTTTGCTTCGTTTTTTCTTGCGCCTTCTTCTCAGTTTTTGATGGATTATTAACTTACCGGTTTTTCTCTCATTTTTTCACCCTCTAGGCTTTGATTCTTATCTGACCATCAGACGGAGTTACATGCATATACATACACACATTCGTTTACCTTTACTTTTACGTACTTACGTAAGTAAAGTAGATACAGATAAATTGTTATGAATGCGAGGTGACTATCTCTCCTACGTAATAGTAATAACATCGTAGATACTAGAGCAGAGCACCACACACCGAAGGAAACTATACCATAACAGCACGGCACACCACTACCACCAAAACCGGACCACTATTCTTCTCAACAACAGAATACTTATTATCTCTAAGTAATAGTAAGTAATGTGCATGCCACTTCCAAGTACACAGACAAATCTACACCAGCACCACACTAACAGCAAGCCTAATAAACCTGATAGACTCTTTTTATTTCTAACATCGCACTTATTTTACTCCAGTTACTCTAGTACTTACATTAGCAGCTATACCGACTACCGACGGATGCCTTAGCCCTAGAAATACTTTCCAACAGTCACAGTCACATACACCGAGAGAACAAGAGTACCAAGCTTAAGCTTACCTTGACATGTGTCATCCGGTGATAATATAAGTTCGACGAGGCGGTAAAACGCTTTCCGCATGTTGGACACTCGTGTGGTTTCTCCCCAGAATGGATTCGGCGGTGTGTATTCAGCGATGAAGATGTGCTAAATCCTTTACCGCAAACGTCACATTCATGAGGCTTTTCCCCTACACAAATTATAATCCAACAGTTAGACACTTAGACGTTACACCATACATTAAGTATTAAGCCCATACATCACGTAACCCTAAGAATGTAATTACACCTTAAGAAACCTTACAATTGGCGAACTTATACAATAGTATTAGGCTCTATATACAATCGAAACTTAAAATATGAAACTGTGTAGAGCATGCACAAAAATTTAACTATATAGAATTCATGTGTCATACAACAACGGTCATTTCAATAACAGTTCTATTTGTAACAGAAACTTAGATTTATACTGACGATTCTTTGTGACTTATGATGTGAGGTTTATATAGAAATATAGTATATCAGAATGAAGATAGATATAAGTAGTAGGATAATAACGCATAAAGGAGTATAGTAGTATAGAGAAGCAGTTTATTTACCTGTATGGGTTCTCATATGTCTCTTGAGCAATGAAGGTCTATCGAAAGCTTTGGCACAAACACTGCAAGGCAGCAGCGACCGAGATCTCTTAGATTTGGCCGGTGTAACAGGTATTGGTGGAGAAATTGAGCATTCGTCGGATGAACCATCCGAACTATTTGGCTGTAGATAGAAAAGAGAAAATTCTCATTGTCAATACTTTCACTACACTCCATCTTTGTTAAGATTAGTGCTTATTTCATCATCTCCTTACAAAGCTTGACATGTATAGAACATTTCAAGCAGTATCATGCAGCTCAAAATGCGATAAATGACTTTCATACATGACATGCCATTTTAAATGCCTTAAGAACATAGTACAAAGCTTGGTAGAGAGAGATGACGCGTGGACATAAATAGTTGATAGATGTGATACACACCTGCACGAGGTAGTAGTCAAGATGATATGGGACGATTTAGTGAATTAGAGGTAATAACAGATATTAGGGAGATGATGGTCACAGACAGAGTGAAAGGGTTATTTGTAAGGAGTCGTTTGCTTACCACTTTATGAAATAATGATGTGGAGAGATCCAATGGAACTTCTAGCATGAGGGCCCTCATCGTCTGTTCGAAAACCGCCTCTTTGAGAGCTTTGGCAAGACTGACCGCAGGTTCTGGAGAGAAGACCACAAGTTCCTCCCACGAGTCGAGTGATCGTCGCACCTCGAGCACAACTTGTCCGCTTCCCGTAACAAGCTCAACCAAGTTGACTTCTGAGCTCATCACGGCACTTTGTCGCAGAAAACGTACCCAACTGGCGGCACGAAAGCCGCTCCAGTAATAATATCGCTCGCTTTTCCCATGCTCCAGAGCGGAACCCAATTTGTCATCTGTTCGCAAAGTTCCTTGGAAGGGTGAAAAACGGAGTCCACGAGGTATGCTCTGATTAGTTACGACGGCTAAGCTCTCACCGGCTAATTGCAGGGACAATTGCTCTGGGATTAGCACGAAAGTCTCCATTCTACCTTCTAATGATATTCTATCGACGATATCTAATAATACACTTACTGGACCTAAACTATTTACTTCCTCCTGCTGATAACCTACTGTGAATGTGACTTGACGAGCGAGACAACGTTCCCGGTCACTCACGATTATTGTACTCTCATTTTGCACTCTGTCTTTCCTTCCCTCCCTCTTCCGTCCTACAAATAATATCTTCCTATACTTTTCTTCACTAATCAATAGAAAACGTATAAAAGTGTCTTTTCCACCTAATCTAACGAAGCATTGCTGTGCAAATCAAAATATTGCTGGAAGAACGAAATGTAAAAGTCTTATGTCTCCGAATACCCCATGCCGGGTAAACACGTGTCTACTTTATATCAGTGTGTATATGTAAAAATGAGCGTGAAAATTCTTTCTCTCTCTTCTGATATTATAATAATATTTAGTATCTACTAATCTTGCTACTAAGTTGCATAATAATGTTAACGATGATATATAATTGAAAGAGTCTGGCCAAAAAGGCTTGTAATAAGCTCAAAAATTGTTTCGTGGCAATTTGGTTGCGAACCACTGGTTTGTTTGGTCTGCACTAGTCTGGATTGACTGGACTAGTAAGTAAAGTAGTGAGGAAAAGACTGGTGAGAGCTGGTGATGAGACTCTCGGTCAAGTCAAATCAAGTCAGCAGCCAGAAGGATCGTGATAATATGGAAAGGTAAGTAAGTGAGATAAAGTTCAGTTCAGACTGCAGACATGTGTAAGGAGTTGATGTGAGTATGTGTATGTATGTGTGTGAGTGAAAAGAAGCTCTCGTTGTGTTTTATGCAAGAAAGAGCCGGAGATGATCACATGGGGAGTCGTAGAGTGCTACTGGGTGATGGAAGAAACGGTAGGAGCCTGATAATGTGCCAGAGTACCTGTCTCTCAGTACCTGCCTGTTTAGCTAATGGGGCAAGCCAAAGAAAGGGTTGTTCTTGCTCGTATTATTATTATAGGGATCGTACCACGCCCGATCCAAAGTGGCTCCATTTAAATTCTCTTTATTATTTGACTAGCCGAAAAAACATTCTTGCTCTGCTACTGGCGAGCAAAGTTACTTACTTACTTAGCTTATGTATAATATGAGGATGTCTTTCTTAACTCTATCTACGAGGAGTACAATGAGTAAGATACAATAGTGTGGTGCATACATAATAGTAAGTAGTTAAGTAGTAGTATATAGTTGTACAATTCAGAATAGATATAATATACATTACATGATACGCATTTATGTACAGTACAATGAGTACAATAGTCCTAGTATTTAAGTACAATAATAATACAAGTACAAGGGTGTCTTGAGATTGAGAGATTTCTTGTGTAGTCACTTTACTTCAGAGCGCTTCCACCAGTTCCAGGAGAATCCTCACTTTTCTTTAGAATCTAAAACGAATTTTCGGAGAATTGAGATGAGCTGCTATTTCTACTTACGCTATAGGGACTCTGTCTTCTTCTTCTTGACTTAGATAAGTTTCCAGTTTGCCATTCAGTAAATGCACAATCGCCTTACAATTACAAATCAATGTGCAAATGTAAATGATCATAAAAACGTTTTGAGTTTCAAGAGGACTTCTTAGCTGTTCGAAGTCTATCACGAATAGAATAGTAAAGAACACAGCCTGTGACACAAGCCACGGACAGGACGAGCTGGACAAGAAGCCACAACACTATGTTCTTGATTTGAGCCTGGCCCAAAAGAGATCGTCCGAATTTGGCACAAATTATCGCCTCGGTTGCCGTGATTGCTCCCAACACCCAACATTGCGTCCCCACTCGCTTACATCTCGCATCTGTCACATACACGTAGTATTGCCTGAAATATAGAAACACAATGCTTAGACACATCTACGTAAACACAA
Source organism: Tomocerus nigrus (assembly GCA_019776505.1). Taxonomy (NCBI): domain Eukaryota; kingdom Metazoa; phylum Arthropoda; class Collembola; order Entomobryomorpha; family Tomoceridae; genus Tomocerus; species Tomocerus nigrus. The sequence goes on along the minus strand of JABASI010000022.1, from coordinate 19,082 downwards.
ATACCTTGCAAGAGAGCCTTCATAGAGCCTTGCAAGAGAGCCTTCATAAATAATTTCTTGGCAAAATAAGCCCTATAAGATTTATGTCGCGGGAACTCTATTTCTCCATTTCTTAAACAAATCATTTCACTACTTTTACTGATAATATTATCAGGTTTACAGGATTTTTAACTATTTATGGACTCTGTCCAATACTGAGAATATTTTTCATATGCCTATTGATTACCTACGTTAAATACAGATATAACTTATGTATTCGATGGTCATGTCTGTAGCATTGAAAACAGTTAGCTATGAAGCGTCGGAATTTTAAACAAAAGCACTTTCAAATACAGGGTAGAACTATTTTCATGTTTCCAGCATTTTAATTTCTTGCACTTGTGTCTTCTATAATGTAATGTGAGAGTTCGTCATATTATAAACATTATTTAATCTCAATTTGTACACGATTGTTCATTCCTCATTCCTCATTATATGATTATGAAATGATTTGCCAACCTTGCTAAATTAGTGTGTGATAATTGGCTTGGTGAAATGCGATTTTCTCACTGTCTGAGCAGGCAAGTTCAAATGATATGGATTTGAATCAAAGATGTAACGAAACTGCGATATAAATTGATTTACTTTCTTTAGATAATAGTCAATAACGGAAAATTGTTCACACATTCTACTAAAGAAATTTCTTTAATCTATTCATAGTCTAATTGTATTCCTCACAGGATACACTATAATTTTATCCTTTCGTATGGAATGATACTGTCTACGATTTGCTATCTTGAATAATCATGCGTGTAAAGTGTACTAAGGTCTACTTGGATCTTTCAAATCCGGCAAATTGAAGCATAGAAATAATAAAACCATATGGATTTGCCGAATGGAATCTATGTCGATTTATGATTGATCGATCTAAATGTAGTTCATCGTGATTGTGATATGCAAAAGATAGACACGCACAAGAAAAAACAAGATTAATTCTACTATACTATCATTTTCCAAGTAAGTCTTCGCTTTACATTGTAGCCATCGCATTCTGGCCATCGCCTGGTGAAATGCAGATTTAATAGATAAAACCCATTAGCATCGATAAAGTACATAGAGAGGGCATTTTTTATACACTCCAAAGACAATAAATTAATCTTTCTAATGTTAGAATACTACTTAGCAGCTAATACGTTCTACGCCGTTACTGATGTCATCTTTGCAAATCTCCAAATGTATTTGATTTAATGTAATGCATAACTACAAATATATATATAAAGTGCACTGAATTTATTGGTATGTACTATGTTAATTTACATGTGTACGATCTTGCACATTCATAAATATAGATGCATTAGGTACCTACTATATTTTACAGCAAATTAATTGACAGTCTCATCACAATGATAAAATGTTTTTTAGACGTTGCTGCATTCGTTAACTCTATGAGCGTATTAAAGATTACTCGACTATATTCACCAGATTTTGGTACAGTGAAAATAAAGATGATAATTTTACGTTGTGGAAGATTTTTGCAATTCAAATATGAAGTTATTAGTTAAGGTTAATACATCACAGTATAAGTCCATATAAAAAGAATATTTGCAAATTAAATTCTGATTTTAATCACACATTTGCGGATATCTCAAAATCGCATCGCAAATTGTGACTGAAGTTAAGTCAGAGTTTATCAAATGAATGTAGGTATTATAGTACAATAATAAAATATATTGCTGTTATTAACCAGAATGGCATACTTGCTTCCGATTTGTTTTAGACACTTATCGATATTCGGAACATATTCAGAAAGATAGCTTCCATGATCACTGATCAGCTACCCATTTCTGCTCTACATGACTACAGTAAATGCTTGGGATAAATCATTTCAGAAACAACACAAATACCTGCCACAAAATATATCTATTAGACTTAAACGATTTTGTAGTTATAAAGACAAGAAGGTTGCATAATTGATGTCTCTCTCCACTACACATATTATAGCCTTATTGATCCTTACAGATGTAGTAGATACTCTAGATACCAGTGTGCTAGGTAGGAATTAGTCGTTAATAATAATGTGCTAGCAAATTATATGAAACTGCTTCTTCCACCACGAATCTCAAGACTAAAATTTTCGTATTAGACTAATTTACTGACTGCAGCGCAACGTCTATAGAAATTGAGGTGGTAAATTGATAATTGGATAAGAAAACGTAGTTTCCTTTATCCTTGCAATAGTGCAAACACCTTTAACATGTTTGTATTTCAGTAGCTGGCATTTTATGTGAACTTTATTAGATTGACACCTAGGGAGTGGTATTTTGTGTGAATTTGATAGTTTCTCGAATACTCAAGGCTGTAAGTTTTATTATTTATGCCCCTTGTGTATAAAAAGGATTGACTATTGTCTATTACTCCCTGCTGGATTTAATGTTAAAGTTAGACATTTAGACAAGTACACACACAGAGCGAGATGGATACAGAGAGAGAGATAGAGAAAAGTAGCAGTTGCTTGTGAAATGAGTCTGACGGGTAGCTCAGATTCTTTGTTTGAGCAGCATTGACTTATTAAAGGTTTAGGAATCCAGATATGGAAAAAGAGTTTGCTAAACATGAGTCTATGCAAATTCCAGAGTATTAAAGTAGTTATTAACATCAGGTCAGTTGCTACTGCTTTTCCACGTTACGAAGAAGAACATGAGAATTATTATTTTATAAGTACTAATGGTTTAACTGAGTGAGACAACATACGCAGAGTGAGAGAGTGAGAGAAGAAGGGCTGCCATGCGATGTGCAAGTACATACAACAAATGCAGAAAGGTAACACAGTAGTAAATAGATTACAGATTGCCTTTACACTGGGTAGACAGGCGATAGGGCTATGATTGCTACTCTTAAGTTAACTACGGCCGATGTTTAAATGTAGTATTTATTCATAGTCTATTGCATATGGGCTGGTAAAAAAGAACAAGTAATGCAAGCTCTGAATGTCTGAAAATGTTGTCCAGTTTAGCCTCTGGACTGGAGTAGGGAATGCAGAGCAGGGTAGAAGGAGAACGAGCTGTCTTTAATGCAGAGGTAATTGTATGTTTGTCTGATACAGTCGGATTGATTGAGAGTTTTGAAAACGCAGTGTCTGTAGAACCTTGGAAATGCGTAGTTCAGAAGCTCAAATCAGGAAACTTTCATAGGGTATCCTTTTGCATTTATTATCATGTTGAATACCTGTCGGAGCTGAGCTATACATCCCCTGCGGCTTACACAGGAGAATAGTTGTTTTAGCTATGCCGAATAATTTCTGACAAAACAACAGAGATGTATATAATTTGATTTGAACTAATGTTACGAAGGTAGGTCGTTTAGCTCCTATTTAATTTTCTTTTTCTTTACATTCGGTACATACTGATAATACTGAATTATTTCAAACTTGTTTTTCTTTTCCTTGCAATAATAATTATCTTATCTAATTTGAAGTATTGTTGAATACATAGTTTCATAGACTTCTAAAACCCTTCTAGGGTGTCTCAACCAACATCCACGAACACATCTACCATGAAAAATACATTTCAGGAGCTCCACTTGGAGCTGACGTGAGCTTTGTCCATCCATTTATTACATCTACGTGTAAACTCACTCCTTGTCTATCAACCTAAAACTATTCATCCTCTCTACCATTAGTAGCCAACAACTGAGTCTATTATAATAATATGTAGACATGTAATGTAATCTAAGTAAGCTAAGTAGCAATGAGCGATCAGAACGAGCTATCAAAAGCAAAAACTCAACTCAGAAACTAATACCAACCAACTAGCACCTACTATTATCACAGAAATACAGTAGTCGTTCAGAGTAGGTTTAGCTTATGGTTATGAATATGTGATTAAGCTCCCTGACAATTGAGCCTAATAATCCTTTATAGTTACTACTTACGTACAGCTCTCCTACTACTATAGTGGTTCAAAGATCAAGATCATCATGTGCCTTCTTTAGTCACCTCATGACCTCATCATTCTCTTACTCTTCACTTCCAAAATCCACCAATAATTATTTATACTGTATTAATCTCTAACAACTACTATTACTTTACCTTGTTAAATAAAACTAGATTTACTAAAACAGTAGAATCTTCTCTCCCTATAGACCCATCCATATAGTAGCTCAAAGCTCACCTCTTACATCCAAATCCCATACTAATAAATAACTGACAGGTGCCTTTGCTACTGTAATTTATTTTATAGACGTGTAATCCCATTTACATCCCCTGAGCATTCAACCTCAACAAAATCATTTTTAATGCACTATTTTTGTTTTCTCACTCTTAAAAATCTCTTTAAGAATTACTAGAACTATGCATTCGGTAGTTGCTTGCGCTTATTTTATTTAAGAGTGTATTATTCTGTTTTATATTGTTATTTTACGATTCCCTGCATGCAAATGGTTAATAGAATATACATCCAAAAACCAGGAGTTTATGCTTGATAGGCGATCATCATAAAACTACAAAAGTTGTCAAATAAGTATAGGCACCTAGCTAAAAATTATTGCTTCTACTTACATTACTTTTAACTTTCAATACCGCTGGTATATAATGAAATTGTTGTAAAATAATTTGCAGTTAGATGTTACTCATGTGTATCGAAGATTGGACAGATTCAATAATTGATTTATCGAAATATGCAAATGAAACTATTAAGAAAGCAGGAAAGAACTATAAATTGAAGTTAATTTTGGTTAAGTAGTAAAAGTACTCTGAGAAAGTAATTATGTGAAGAGGTGCTCACCTTAACGAAGGAGCAACAATGAGAGAGAGCAGTCCAAGTCTACAGAGTACAATGTTATGGGCAGGAGGAGTTTCAAAGACATGCTTTATGAAGAATGTATTGAGTTCTGCAATTTGCCAAAAGACGACTAATTGGCATACAGCGACAAATCGCATATAGCTACAGCACGGGTCCAGCCATCGTACGGGAGTCCAACTTTCCGGTGTAAACTGCAGAACAGCTCTTTTCAGCTTCTTCGTCGTCCCTTGTATCGATCTGTGAAAAATGGATTGTTATAAGTAGAAGAAAATCACCTTGATTATTTTTTAGCACGTACTAGTATTTAAAGATTAAAGTAAATACTTGATGGATTCCCATTTGTATTCTCGCATTTCCAGTAGTTTGCATAGTCTCATTCCAATCCAAATTCCAAATCCATTGCAGATGAAGATATCGAGAATCACGGCATCCCACCAGCATTCGACAAAGTTGGGAAGCAAATGAGCAAAGGCCACTTCAGTAATTTCCCAAGTGACACTTATAGTCCATAATATGCCAACATGACGAACCAGAACTGCTTTCATGATCCACCCGAGAAAATGAGCCAGTGCGAAGACGTCGACATGTGACCATACTCGCTCCACGGTTATTTGCGAGCAATTCACTCCATATTCCTACATAATTACATAAATTATGGTAATTTTCAGTGCAAGAAAAGAAAGCATATTAATTAATGGATGTTCATTGCCATTGCCTTTTCATTGTCTATGGAAAAGTTTTTCAGATCTGGATCAATCCAGAAGAATATGGATTTGACTGTCTCATAATTCTGGAATAATATGAAGACTAAGGCAACTAAGTACAAGACCGAAAGTCCAAATACCATCCTCCATATTGCTGGATGAGGTCGAGTGAAAGGGCCGTTAGGGAAAGCAAGGACAGATATAATGAGGAAAAAGAATATAACACTGGTGAATCCGGCACTTATATTGTCTTGAATATTGCTTTCATCTCTGCAACAAATAGGCATTGGTAAATAAATTCTTTCTCCAGGATTTGCCTGAACGATATCTTAAGAATTAGGTACGAAGAAAAATGATCAATGTAAATTAATTTAGTAGGTATACCGGTTAAAAGCTACATAAATAAGCCCCCCGATAGCAAAGCATAGGAGTGTCAAAGTGCGTGGCTCGTAGAAAAATGCTAGAGAGACTTCATCGACGGGCTTTTCGTTGACCGATGCAAAGTCAACGGTTCGCGTGACTCCTTTGCGACCACCACCCGCCATAAGCAAGAGCCAAGAGAAGAGAGCTGTACGGATACACATAACATAATTTACATTTCTTACATATGATCTTATGAAGGGTGGGCGAAAAACTATGAATTGTTAAGACAAAGTGTAAGGTAGACAAAAACACAGAAATATGCATGAATGTAATGTATAGGTACACTTGTGGAGATTGGATATTGCTCAGAAGGGAAACATCAGTGCACATTTGTCCAAGATCAATTTAAACAAGTGTGTAAAACTCCTTGTTAGGTATAGTTCTAGTATACGATTGATATAGGTAAAGTAGGTGTTAATTTTTATTGGAGTAGAATAGAGCTTCAGCCGGTACAAGAGGCTAAATCGGTTAGACTATGGTTAATAATTTAGTAAAATACATTTTCATATGTTTATACATACCTTTCATTGACTGCAATGTAGTATATACTTACGTATCTTTTAGTAGGTAATAGCCTAGCTTGTTAGAACAAGCTCTGAAGAAGACTAGATAATTACTATAAAGTGTAGGTGATCGTAGTGAGTAGTTTTCTATATAGCACTATATATGAATGCTAATCGTATATCTGTTACAAAACATCTTAGACAAAATTTGGTACAAAAACAACAGCAAAAACGAATGTTTCAAATCACATATTATAGGACACATACAGAACATAAGGCGATCATAAGGCCAGCAATGTTATTAAAACATCAAAATATACCATTATTATAATGAGATCCTATTTTCACAAACACAAATGCTAAAATAGTAACCTTTTCTTAAGGCTCAATGGCAATTCTCTGTCTAGAATCCCATGGTACACTGTTCGTGTTCACCCATTTGTTTCTGATGTCGACTCAAAATTGGTATTTAGTATCTACACAATTCATTTCGAAAAAATATTTCCCTTGAGCTCCTAAAATCATTACGAAATTAGATACATTATCAAAATATGGAAGGGAATTTTTTGACAAGAAAATATCAAAGTGCCGATCCTCGAGTAGCTTTTTCTGTATACGAAAACTAAATATCTGGTAGCAGTCTTATTTTAAGTACGTGCAATATCCTTAAGATAACTTCATTATTATGCTCCACGAAGTTGTTTTTGACTTTTAGCTATAATAGACAATCGCTTTTAGACATTAGCTTAGATAACTAATTGAAAACTTTGACTTACGAGATTAGTATAAGAGCTAAAATAATTTTTACTATTTTCTGATCTGATCACTTCATACCGGATATCGGGATTTGTACTTCCTGTTATGTTTATGTTTGTTAAGCGTAACCAACCACCGCAGAAAGAGAGTATAGCTAGTGAAAGAGGAAAAAATAGACCGAGAAACGCAATAGACATAATATTCCACACAGCTACGTTCAAGAATCAATAAATGGCATGTTTCCTCGCTGCCTTATTCTCCATTTCTCCACCACTGCAAACAGCTGCAGTGCTTGCCTTTCCGAGCTTATAGCACTATCTATAGAATCCATACTACAGACTACAGACTATTCATAATATATCGCGATATATGTGAGTTGATGTAAGCCAAAGATGTTCCCAGTGTCCCCACTTTGAATTTAAATACTATACACTTTCTCATGCTTTCAATGCCTCATGCCTGTGCTAGTGTGCTATATGGTCTTTATAAAGAACCTAATAATGACGCACGCTACACTAATATTCACTGTATTCATACTTTTTCCACTGATTTCTATTACGCTATTCAGAACTTCTTGTTAAATTCACTTTTCTATCATATTTATATTACGCACAGGTAAAGCAGAAGATATGCAAAAGTACAAAGAATGTTCATTTGACCATTGCATTGGTCGTCACAAATACATACATAAATTGTATAATATATTTGTGAAGACATACCTAATAATAATAACAAATGTAATAATATGTAGTGTTACTGTTAAGTGTTATTATAGTGTTCACTACTGAAAGAGTCACATTCCAGATTATCCAGATCTACGTAATAATCTACCCGGATTAGTTGAATTGGATTGCATTGGATCGAATCTATAGACGACACTGACGACAGAAAGAACATACCTATTGAACGTGAACGATTGAACGTAACGTTAATCCAGATGGGGAATATGAGACGCGTTTTTATGATCACATAATACATTTACATTTATATACCCAACAATTGCCGAATAAGTCTTGTCTTCGGCTCTTTGATTAAATATTAGGACAAAAATGTAACTTCTATATGTAAAATATGAATATGAGATCGTGGCGTGGGGACCTAATAATATTGACAGAAGTAAATCTGATATGACAATTATGAATGACTATATGACATGAAGGAAGTATGAAGTTAATTCAACTGCCATTTTTGTCCTCGTCCGAGATGTATCTCGGTGTAGTTGTTGTATGGCGTATTTATTCCATCTAATCTAATGTCATTTCATTACCTACCCATTACCATATTATAGTTAATTATCGTTCGTAGCAGTAACAGTGATATGCAGTCAATTGTAAACTAACGATGAAACTGACAATAACTGATGAAAGGACAAAGGAGATGACATAAAGCAAGTTACATTAGCTAAGTTATGTGAATGTGAGTCAGTTTCGTCAATGCGTGTTTTGAACAGATTCATAACAGAGAAATAAATTCTGCGCACTTTCCATTCTCCCCCGAACATTAACACATGGTCTAATATTGTGTTGTGTAAACTTTTTCAAATACTCTTTTGGAGCTCCGGATTTTGGTTTTGAGTTTTTGACCCAAGTCACAAGTAGTCTTCAGAAAAATGACACAATAGTATTTAGATCAAAAATTTGAAAGTAAGTCATAACATAAATATAAATATTATTTAGAAAACGTTTTTATTATCTATAATCCACCTTTGACACTTACACCTTATAATTGGATACATAATTAAGTTTATGCGTTTTTACTATTCGCTATAACTATAAGTTAACATTATTTTGGGTGATATTTTCATTTTTGCAGGGTAAAACTCTGTAAAAATTGCATAGTGTACGACCTGCTACGAAGGCCTTTTGAAGGATGTCTGCCCTGAACCGTATTCAACCTCTTCTCAAAGGACATTATGGTAACTAAATCGAGGCTTGCGAAAGTTTACATTTGACATTATACACTGGTTTACACTATTTTACAAAGTTTTTTTCTTACTGTGAGTTTACTAGTAATATTAATATACTACTACTACTATATAGGTGTAAGCGTTTCTTCGGCATTACAAGTACGTTTCAATACTCAGCAAGCAGCCGCACCACCAACTAAGGTCAGCTATTGTACCTACGCTTTTAAAAATGTCAATTAAAACTTATTCTGAAACTATGTCTCAAATGTTTAGGCTAAGTATGGACCTTTAAAAGATCAAGATCGAATATTTACCAATCTGTATGGAAGACATGATTGGCGATTGAAAGGAGCTCTTAAGCGAGGCGATTGGTATAAAACAAAAGAAATTCTCCTCAAGGGGTCAGATTGGATTATTAGTGAAATCAAAACATCCGGGTTGAGAGGAAGGGGTGGAGCCGGATTCCCAACGGGGATGAAATGGAGCTTTATGAATAAACCAGACGATGGAAGGTAATCTTAGTAATATTATTTGTGTTTTATTTCTTATTTCTAGTAATTTTTATGGTGGGTGAATGAAATGATCATTGTTTTTGTTTTAAAGGCCCAAATATTTGGTTGTTAATGCTGATGAAGGAGAGCCTGGAACCTGCAAAGACAGAGAAATTATGCGTCATGATCCTCATAAGTTAGTCGAGGGTTGTTTAGTCGCCGGAAGAGCAATGGGTGCCAGAGCCGCTTACATCTATATAAGAGGAGAGTTTTACAATGAAGCTTCAAATATGCAGTTAGCAATTAATGAGGTAAAATTAAAATCATATTCTCAGCAGATCTATATGCTTCTTTACTCGGCTAACTATTTTATTCTTTTAAACTAATTATCATGATACCATTTTCTGTTCGCTGATAAATTTCTGCATTTCTATGCACAATAGGCATATCAAGCTGGACTGATTGGTAAAAACGCTTGTGGTTCCGGCTACGATTTTGACGTCTTTATGCATAGAGGCGCTGGAGCATATATTTGTGGAGAAGAAACGGCGTTAATAGAATCCCTTGAAGGAAAACAAGTAAATCGTTAATGAAATTAATTGCTAATTAATAATTAGTACATAATCGATAATCGTGGTAACGTAACGAATGTATTAGGTAGCATGGTCAATTTTGTAAGAAATGAAATATGTAAAACGATAACTATAACTATACAAAACTGTAACAGGGAAAGCCCAGACTAAAGCCCCCTTTCCCTGCTGATATCGGAGTATTTGGATGTCCTACGACTGTTGCAAATGTCGAAACTGTTGCAGTAGCTCCGTCAATATGTAGGAGAGGTGGTACCTGGTTTCTCAGCTTTGGAAGAGCCCGTAATTCGGGCACAAAGTTATTTAATATTTCCGGTCATGTTGTTAATCCTTGCACCGTTGAAGAGGAGATGTCCATACCGTTAAAGTGATTACATTTATTTTCGTATTTAATGTGTAATAAAATAAATGAGAAAATTGTGATAGGTATTCAATAGTTTAAGTTCTAAACATTATGATTTTTTAGGGATTTGATTGAAATTCATTGCGGAGGTATTATTGGAGGCTGGGACAATCTTCTTGGAGTTATACCCGGAGGATCGTCAACTCCCATAATTCCAAAAAGGTGACAAATTGAAATCATTATTTTAATTGATTTGTTTAATGTTGAGCTATGTACTGCAGTATTGACAGCTTTCTTTGTCCAATAGTGTTTGCGATGATGTTCCTATGGACTTTGATGGACTTGTGGCAGCACAAACTGGTCTTGGAACAGCTGCATTAATCGTTATGAATAAACAGACAGATGTAATTAAAGCAATCGCTAGGCTAATCGAGTTCTATAAACACGAATCATGTGGTCAATGTACGCCATGTCGTGAAGGCGTTGGATGGATGAATAAGATAATGGCCCGATTTGGTACATTTCAAAAACAAATGCATGAACTACGGATATACATAGGATGTAATGCAATATTAAAATTGTGCTAAATGCTAACATGGAATTTATATAATTTGCAGTAAAGGGGCAAGCAAAGCCAGACGAAATAGATATGTTATGGGAAGTTAGCAAGCAGATTGAGGGACACACAATATGTGCATTAGGAGACGGAGCAGCTTGGCCTGTTCAGGTATGACGAATCAAAATTAAAATAACGATGAGGTTTACTAACAGAAGTTATGTCTGTTCTAAATTGCTTAAACTGATTTTAAACGACTATTTTGGTTGTATATTTGATAGGGATTAATTCGCCACTTCCGACCTGTAATCCTTGAGAGGATGAATAAGTTTGAGGCCCAAGCTTCCTCTTCATCAAACTGAAAAGTGTGATCTGCAGTTAAATATTGTATGTACATTATGTTTATTTACGTTCTCCTTAACTGTGCAAAATTGAACATGCCTACATGTTAGTCAAATTATGAATAAATAAATAATCGGAGCGCATAAAGTGAGAAAAGTTTCATGTAGTCGTAGTAGTATTTTTAGAAGTCAGAGTATTAAAGCAGTTGTCTTATTTGTTTGATGATTGAAAAATACATTCTTACGATTTAGGTACCTTTTGCATAATATTGATGTTATACCAGCAAAAAATAATATTAAAATATTGTCGACTGTCATCAGCAATCAGCATTATTATTGTGTTGTATTGTGCATCACGGTTATTCTAATTGTTATTGTTAGTTAGTAATCTGCAGGGCCTTGCCTGACCTAGGGTATTTTTTCAGGAAGAAAGTTATCTTTCATTCGATGTGCACTTAAAGAAAGCTAAGCGATGATAATTTTAATTCCAAGTAGGATAGATACACTTCACAGTATATCATAGAATTGGCAGATTGGCACTCATTGTCCTTTTTTTGTTTGTTACTTGGATTGGCATAATATGTTAGTTATCGTTCATCGTCAGCATTGCACTAACTGAAGTGACACTAAGATTTGGAAAGATTGTGGAGTTCAGCGTCCCTGGGAACTGCCCCCAAGGCCTAATAGCCTCCCTTCATATTCAGCCGTAGCCCACTAGGCAAGGAATTAACTGTGTTTGTCACACCCACGTTGACCCCCGGCTCGGTCGGAATAACCCCTGCCGAGAATAGTCCCCATTGAAGGTAAAGTCCAATGGGGAGAGGCTAGCGTTAAGCGATACCGCCCTTTGTTTAATCCCTTGACAGGAGCTCCACCCTCACCAGGGGACAAGGGTTGGCTGAGTGCCCTTATGGGCAGTTACTACTATTCTCGGGAGGCAGAGCCATCCCAGTGGTTTAAAAATCCACAACTGCTCTCGTAGACCTAGAGTAGGTAAGGCGGGAACTACCGCGACCCTGGGTTACCCGCCGCCTATACAACCTTAGTCAACTGCCGTTACTCCATCGCGGCTTCTTGCCGTAAGGACTACCCCTTACTTTCCCCAGCCCGAGGTGTTCGGATGGGCTGCTTTGTGGGCGGACTCCCTGGCAAAGAAGCTAGACCTGGATGGGATGGGGAGCTCACCTTGTTGGACCAGAAAACCGATGACCACCAGAAGTGAACTAAACTCTTCTGGCCTTCTGTCGTTCCTTTCATAGCAACCAGGCAGGGCTAGCTCCAAACTTTCAGCTACACGCAGTAGCATTCACTGTTTGTTGCGCTGCGCTGACGTTGTGCTGCATTGCGCTGAACATTTATATTTGCGGGCGCTAACATTGAAGGGCATTTAGTTACCCATGCATGCATGTATAAAACGTTTCAGTGTTGCACTGCACTGCGCTGTGAGCTGACGTTGCTCTGAACGGGGTAGTTTAGACTTTAATAGACAGTAGAGCCTAGAGGTTGATCTCGAACGTATGTAACGTAAATTATTAAAAAGTACCTATATAGGTACAAGACAAATTATTATTTATTATGATTTGGTCAGGACAGGAATATTAACAATTAGCATATAATATCTTTCAAGTGAAAGTGATTTATTAAATCTGGTGGGTGTTAATTGACAAAAGAAGAAAGAATTATCCAAAATATTTGACAATGCTCTGAAATAGTCTGAAATAGTTAAATAAAATAAATAATAAATTATTAAAGCTATCAATTAATTATTAGTAGGGTAGTCTTAGTAGTCTAGTTCTAGTCTAGTACATTGGAATTTCCTTTGCTCCAATCTGGTGCATTGTGTAGGCAGTAGGCAATTAGGCAGAGGCATGGCCGAAGGCATCATTCGTATTTCTGTCCTTCCTATAATAAATGATGAAAGTTTATTTCGTATCAGATCCAGTTTAAAAATGAATAATAAAAATAATAAAATAAGAATATCAATATTGTGTACTCGAGTCTCGAGTACTGTTTTACACAATATTATGTTCTAGATGCTGTTCTAAAGTCCCAACGATTTTTAGGTAGGTACCTTTGAATTCCTATTTGTGCTTTCCCCGTTAGCATCAAAAAATTGCATGTAAATTCAGTCCAAATTGGAGAAAACTGCAATGGGTCGCTTTTCAATCTCCATCCATTTTCTCCTTCGTCATCCTAAAGAAAATAGAAAGATTTATGTAGCAGGATAACACATATAGTATTGTCTGTCTTCATACGCGCACTTTGGTCGACATTAAAAGGAAATGAACACTCGGCACAGAAATTTCTCTTTCGCTAGCTAAGTTCATATAAACCTTCAACTTTCCCCTCACCAAAATCGCCTGTGTTGGCAAAAATTCTGGTGAAAGGTCGGTGAAAGTCCATATCAAATAGCAGCAATGGAAAAGAGAAAGTTCTGTGTCGGGCGTTCATTACACATCGTATTCCATCTATTACCAGTTTGTTAAAATATTTTAATAATTGAAAAAATTGAAATGAAAATTGAAGATGAAGTCAAATATAGAGCAGAATGAATACGTTTATTTATTTTATCAGCTATGTAATTAATTAGGATAAAAATGCACATTTATTAATCACTTTAGTTCGAAAGTTGTATAAGGTGTTGGTTACAGCTCGCCAACTGATTGTTCATTACATTTTTCTACCCTGCACTAAAACAATAAAATTTTGAACCCTATCCCAACAAATGAATTCAATGGCACATATACACATCTTACACACGGCTCTCACACATGCATTGTACATAATGGTTATAAATAGTAATACCAGTGCATTAATCTGCACTCTACACACTGTATTTATTACTTATCTATATCTAGGCAATTTTATTAGAAACTTAACAGACAAGAGATGAATTTCATAATAATAATATATTTAGAAAGTTCTATCGTAACCTCGTACGGTAAGTAATATTCCTTTAGAGACTTAAGTTCTAAGTAATGTACCTGTAGAGTGTAGAGCTAATAAAATAGAGCAGATCGATTGAAAGATACTGTCAAAAGGAAGGTTTCAGCTACAGAGAGTATGACAACCTTAATCATAGGGTTTTAAACTCCATCAATCCATCAAAACGCCAAAATTGGTCTATAGGAATAAAGGTACTGCGGACCCAATGGAATTAAACGCCTTTAGTTGTCGCTACAAGTAGAATGTAGGCTACTCTTTTACCTTTGACACAATCATTCAAATCTAAACTGTCTTTACTGTATTAACACATCGGTGTACGATGTACTTGGGGCAACCAAATGAATACTACAGATTTCCTGACAATACATTACAAATCTCTTTGACTTTTTCGCGTCTATAAAATGAATAAGCGATGTTGACGATATTATGCATATGGTATTTAGTACCATTGAAATTTCGCGTAAAATGGCAGAGTAAAATGCCAATACATTGTTGCTAAAAATTTTCTTACACATCAATACAATTATTACAATTAAATGGATTGATGCATATTGATGACATTAAATAGATTACGATATTGAAAGAGAATTGTTCAGACGATATAATATTCTGTGATGTTTTTATATGTTAAACAAGTATGTATTCCTTGTAACACGTCAGGACATTATTGCATTGGTATAAACATTTTTAACGGGAGACTGGCTGGCCTTTGTATTTCGATAAGATAAAAAATAAAAAGTGCATAACTTAATATCTAAAATACAATTCATCGTTTTCAAGCATTCGTACAATACAGGACAAAAAATAATGGAACAATCTGTTAACGAGCTATATGACTAATAACATTTAAAAAGCTTAATTAACCTAAATAACAGAAAAGTCTACATTTTGAAATCAGGGACAACTTGGTCACAATTTATTTCTTTTCTCGGGATTTCTCTCTCGTGAAATGAATCGTTTCTTTGAATAGAGTCTTTGTAGCTAATGAAATTGTCATTGTCGACTAACCACCGGTGCTTCAAGATTTTCGAGCAATCGAATCTCTCGCCTGGATTTTTGTTAAGCAGATTACGGATGAGGTTTTTTGCGGCATCCGACACGTAATTTGGAATCATGAAATCTCCCTTTCGAATCTTCGCAAAAAGTCTATTATTGTCATTTTCAGCATCATTGAAGGGGTACCTGTCAGGAAGACACCGTTTATTAGATTTTGTCGCAATATGATTAGCATAATCATGAATGCGCGCCTTTTAATTTTCAGCAATTTTTTTAATGCTTACCGTCCAACAAGCATGGTGTACAAAATAACTCCTAATCCCCAGACATCTGTCGCTTTGCCAGGGTACGTTTTGTTAGACCTCAAACTCTCGGCTTTTTCCGGGCTAACATAATTGGGACATCCATGCTTGTCCGACAGACCATCATCATTAAGATTCGAAAGTAAGACGGAATCCTCCAATGATTCTAACTTCACGATAGTCCTGCAATTAGAAAGATAAATTATAAGTTTTATTTCAATGATAGCCAAGAATTTATATGCGGCTTAAAAATGGTTGAAATGTCAATTTTAATGTATTACCGATCAGCGTCTGCAAAAACAAATTTTCCCATTTTGAGATCTCTCAGGACAATTCCTTTATCATGACAAAATTGCACTGCTTGTACCATCTGCTTAAAAATCTTGGCTGCCTCCCTTTCATTAAGTTGTTTCTTGGTCAAAAGGTAACTGTGCACATTACTATGAGAGAAGGGCATGATTAAATAGAAAGATTTCGGACTCAAGACGACTTCATGAGCTCTACAGACAAAGTCGCAGGCCTCTTCCATACGATGATACGCCGCCAAAAGACTTAGTCCGGAAACATTTCTCGGAACGACCTATTTAAAAGAGAAAGGTTAATTAAGTACAAATGGAAATATTAAATGAAAAAGTCTACGTGAATTAATGGCTTGAATTTATACGCATTTTTGTTTTGTAGACCCACCTTGCATGTGTATTGATCTCTCGTTTCGACGTTGATACATCTTTGGAAGCTTCTTACTCCTGAAGGTGATGTCGCATTCTGGCTAGGAGTTGTTGACGAAAAGAGAAGATATTTTCCACCGAGCAAAGAAACATGTGATGGCCTGTTAGCTTCATCTAAAGCCGTCACACTTGAGGAAGTACATGGTTGTTGCTGTTGAATTTGAGTATTAATATTATTATTTGCAGCATAAAAGCTAAGAATATTCTTGTCTTCATTCAAGAGCTTGAAAGATTTGGGATCTAAAGTTGAACTCGCAGCAGGAGTACTCGTAGTCGGTCGCGAATAAAAGGTGCTATGGATCTTCGTTTCCATAATATTAAAATTGCTAAAAGAGGATTATTTGTATTCTTGTGAGATACCTGGGGAGTCGGCGTAAGTCTTGAATTTTGAACTTGAAAATTGAAAAACTAAGATAGATATCTTGATTTCAATGGACAGTGAAAATTTTAAAACTTGTTCTAAATCGCAACAAGTAATATACTATTTTGACGTTTAGAAAAGATGCCTTTTCCTTTCTTCTCCCGAAGAACAATTCTTTATTGCTTCCCGTCGGATCCCATTGTGATTTTTCTTGTTTATAGATTCGATACTGTAGATCGTGCAGTTTGTTGACCAACAAACGCTCTATAGACAACACCAAGCCATTTTGAATGATATTATTATTTAGGTGACTTATATCTTCCGTTCTGTCCGTCCTTCTACCTCTGATACTCTTCTTTAAAGAGGAGAGTCCTTTAAAAAGTTTCTGAAAATTCCTTGTATATTCTGTATAGCTGGTATTGCGTAAGAAAATTTGGCATTTGGGTAAAATAACGTATATATAGGGGTGGGGTGGGGTGGTATATCGATATGTTTTGTAGGACTTCTGTTAAATTAGGTACAAAGATCTATTTGACGAAAGGACGAAAGCGTTTTCTAAGTGATCCAAAACGATATTCTTCGACCCAAAACAAACAGAAATCTGAACTGCGACGTATAGAAAATGCAACAACACTCAGATCCAGCACAAACGTTCAAGTTTTAAACACTTGCACAAACTTTTATCTCGGAGATTGGTTTGTGTATGATAACGTAGGTTAGTATGCCCTCACGAATAGTTTCTCTATCCCACACACAAGCACCAATCTACACATTCGTACCCCCGATAAGGCTAACCCAACCAAAAGAGAGAATTCTAGAGAGGATAGTTCGAACAGAAGTGAACCTACAGGAATATGAACACAGTCTACTCACAGTTTCTACAAAGTTCTCGTTATTTGAAGGCTTATCCACACTGTACTTTTGTCCTATTCTACGTGTATAAATGCCCGTAGGCTTTACTTACTTGCATATCATACGTGGCTAAAACTTATTGAGTGACTACAGCTAGTATGAGTAAAAGCTGTACACGGATTACATCAACATTGGCTCATTGCAAATTTCCATGTATAAAAGTCTGCACCCAACCTGTACCTCTTTGCAAAAATTTGCACATGCAATCCCCCAACTCTTATACACTATCCTTATGCATTTAACCAATGTGAAAGGGTTATTTTTATATATATTTAGCGGGGATTAAAACGTAAGCTCATTGCAAAGAAAAGCGGACAATACTACCAAATAATTACATTAAAAGCATCCATAGATATGCAATAAAATGATATAAAACGAAGGCTTTGATGTATAAATGTATTAAAACGTAATTTTTGGCTTATGAACATTCTAAAAAGGAAATAATTTTATGCGTATCACACTCATAGCACACAACGTCCATATACTTATCACAGCGTTAGCATTTGCATCCTTATCTCCGTTGTTTCATTGGTCTTAAGGATAATAGTATGAGATGGTATGAGCATTCTCTATACACACGTCACATTACATCTACATACGTATTATAAGCACCACCACACGACGGCCTTCAGATATACAACCATTTCTTTGCTTTATACTACAACACATACTCAGAACCTCATGAAATTGCATCATCCGAAAACTATAACTTACCTAACCGGTATCTTTTAGGTAGGGTCCAGTAAATTTCCGATAACTTTGGTAAATCTCCTGTCATTATCTCTAAACTGCGACTTTAGTCACAATATCTGCGAAAGTTGCGTCATCATCGAGGCAACGACATGGCAAAAAATACAATTAAACCCTCTGCATTACACAATTTAGGGATTTGTTTAGAATATAATTATTATACAACTAATCTTTTCGCCTTCGTTTTGCAACTCATTCATGACTAATGCATTACCGATCATCAATCTTGCGTAGAACATGTACAAGTGTCTTAAGTGTGTGATGTTTACTTATAGTCACATTTTGTGACTGTGACATTCTGTTTAGAACGACAACCTAATTTACAAACAATGGAACAACAACAATGGCCCAATTTTTGTCAGATATATGATGGATATAGAGTTGATGGAGTACTATTTATTACTACATGTCTCACTCTCATTCTCATTACATAAAGTAGGTAGTTTCGATTTGAGTGAGTATGTAATATAAAGCGATGTATGTAAACATGCATGCAATCTCAACTCTCAAGGTAAATAGACCCAGACCCAAATAATATATTTCCTTGCATCATCCTCATGCATTCAGTGTACTGATACAGGAAGGAAACAAAAAATATCTGGCAATGAATAAAGATTATATTTTATATCGGTCACGGTCGCTTCTAATTGTTTGGCTCTGGAATTTCCGGATGATGCAACAGGATCAAAAATTAAG